>JACXGM010000288.1:0-33998 GCA_016801145.1 Umbra pygmaea
TGTGTTGCCAATGTTAAGGAATAGCTCTTTGTAGGTCTAAATCAGATGTGGGCAATTATTTTTGCTTGAGGGCCACATTGAGCCTTTGAAACCAAGTGAAGGGCCGCATTTTATAGCGATGCATGAAAAATAGGAAATGTTAGTTAATTAAATTGACACCGCCCCCCACACAGTTACATGCGTATCCTACTTTTGTTACCCCATTTCCTTGTTTGACTGTAATGTTTTTAGTTTACCAAATATAGTCAGTGAAAAGTACCCAACTTTGTGACGCGATATCTCCGGCTGTCATTAATTCACATGGACGAGGCACTCCTCATTATTTGCATTATTTTATCAGCGGAACCCCCTCTTTCCAACCATATTGGTACCATGTTGGTATTGTGCAGGATGATGTCCTACATCATTGCAGCATTGCTATTTTGTCATTTTCACGTCCTACTTCCTGTCTGTAATGTGTTTAGTAAAAAAGGCAAAAGTTAAAAAAAACATGACCGAATTCGAGGCGCGATAGCTCCGGCTCTCATAAACTCATATGGATGAGCCAACACTCAGTATTTTCGGCTGATCTTCATCTTTCCAACGTTACCAAGCGTTAGTTGCTAGCATATACGGTTCGCGAGATAATCGCGATACAATTGCGGGAGACTGTGGAGGGTAAAAACGCAGCATCTGGCCCGCGGGCCGTAGTTTGCCCACCTCTGGGCATAGCCTATAACTGATGGTACAGTAGGTACAGATGCTTTAGTTAATTTCGCCTGTATTTAACTGTTAGCTGTTAGTACGTATTGCTTCTATTTATTGTTTTAAAACTATCGCTAGTGCACGGATGAACCAAGCAAAATACAACTGGTACCTTACACAATCATAGCCCCGTAAGTTGTGTTAACTCACCCTTGACGAAGTGATCACTGCACACATGGGCATTTTCGATTCTATTACTCCCGACCGTAGACGTAGGTTTGCAAGCCATTTCTTCCGGCTTTTTTCAGGCATTTTTCCCCCTTATAAACAACAACCTTTGGTACACAATAAAAACTCCTTGTGGTTTCTCGGTTTGATCGATTTGAGCAACCATATACAACACAAAACATAGGCATGTTTTTGTTTGTTATAGTGCTTCCTGAATGTAGCAAATCACTTCATGCCCTCCATCTGTATTTCGCGCCATGGCAACGCAGTGACTTGACGTCATATGCAAACAAGCTATTAGGGTCTTTTTTGTTCGCGCTGCAGTAAATTTAAAATAAACAAAATTTGGTTGGCCAATCCGAGGCCCCTGCACACGTTGGGCTGAATAGAGTGGGTGCTCAGATCTAACCTAGTGTGTATATACAGATGAGTATCCCTACAGGTGGTGTAAGCCCAAGGGCGTCTGGCCTGACACCCCCCAAAGTGCCTCCTCTCCGCCTCTGGGAACACAAAGAGAAACACAATGTTAATGCAAATAATCACAAATTCACAAATACTAATGACACACTAAGGACTACACCACTAACACACTAAATAGGCCTATCACTCATACAACACCAAAGCTCTCTCACTCTAACCACAAATACTAACACAACACTCCCAACACTCAATACACACACTGCCCACTACTAACAAACCTTACACAGACCAAAGGGAGCAAAACTGAGAGGATCACCTCAAAGGCAACCTCACACACAGAAAGCAAGAGAGAGAGTGATGAAACAGGGGCACAGATATACAGAGAGGGCATGATGGGATAGCTGTTGATTGTTGAATCCAGGTGTATGGGATAACGGAGGGAAGGAGTCAGTGATACGTGATGAATGGAGGGACTGATGACTGGATCTGCACCACCTGTGGGGAAACATACGAACAGAACAGAAACACAGCACAGAAACACTCAAACAGGACAATGTAAACCCTTCCATGTTTTCGCTTTACTGGGGGACGTAACAAGCCAGTTCCGACTTCCTCGGGCCGTCCTGTTGGACCTCTGCATTCTTTTGGGCACAGCGTTACAGTCCCATTTCAAGTCCTTACAACACTAGGATTTCTGACGACTTGCACGTTCCAGAGAGAATTGGTTGACAGGTCAGGGATCTCTCACCTAACCCTTAGCCAGGTTATGCCAGACGTGTTAGTAGGTATAACAGGTTTGTCGCATAATTACATACAATCTAATGTTTCCGTACGAGCGGGTGAACAGGCAAACAAAAAAGTACAATTTAAATTCTTAAATGTAATCGGTGCTATTGACTGCACTCATATTGCTGTAAGGGCACCGTATGACAATGAAAATGTTTTCATTAATAGGAGTAGGATGATTGGAGATCCAAGTTGGCACCTGTGTGTTCCGCTTGCCGTCTGCTGCTCTCTCCATTGCCCTCCTGGCTTCTCTGTTTGTTAGCGGTGTCTGTCTCCTGCTCTACGCATCTGGTCTATGCCCGACAAACTCTCATTGACATCTGCCTCTCTGCTGTAGACTCACTTACCAATTCCCAATCCTTTGACGTGGACTGTCCCTGCTACAAATCCCACAAATCGCACGAGCCTCTACGATCGATCTCCCTACCTGATTTCTGCTGTTAACCGCTCAACTTCCCGCTGAGAAAACGTAGGAAGAAACGAGGAACCCGCGGAGGACACATTGCGAAACGGAAGACTTACCTATGAACTGGTTTCTCGCTTCGAGGCGTCCCTGCTGCCTGGCGCCCACGGGGTGCAGGTTATCGCTGGCTCAGTCCTGTTTCTCCCCAGTTCCAGAGTCACTCTACTCGGCCTGCTCTTCAAATCAGATTTTTTTTGGAAATCTCCCCTCATTAACAAAAGCGTCTTCATCCTACGCTCCTATTCCTCCTCTGAAGATGGCGCTAATAAACGGCCGCTCTGTGGTGAATAAAAACGTTTTATTAAATGATTTCTACTCCCCACTCAATCTGGATTTTTTGTTCTTTTACAGAATCCTGGATAAAGGCTGGCGACTTAACTCCCTTCTCAGAACTGGTTCCACCGACCTCTACATTTTTAAATTATCCTCGTACTAGTGGACGTGGGGGTGGGATCATAACCATTTTAAGTAACTTTCTCTCTTCACGCTGCCGGCTTGTCCTTATCCTTGACTGGAACCGTCCCGTTTGTCTAGCGGTGATCTATCGCCCTCCTCACTCTAATAAGAATTTTATTCAGCATTTTACTGAGTTTATCTACAATATTGCCACAAACTATGACCGCTTTCTATTGGTGGCCGATTTTAATATTCACGTGTGTTGCCACTCAAATCCCTTGGCGCAGGAGTTTATTAATCTAATCGCTGCTTTTAATCTATTACAGTGGATAAAAAACTCCACTCATATCCAGGGTCACACATTGGACCTCGTATTATCCTATGGAATTGATGTCACCGACATTGTTTTTTAAGACTCCCTGTTTTCCGATCATAAACCAATTTTATTTTCTCTGTCCCTCCCAGAGTCCTTCCAGCTCACCACTGCGCCTATTACATTGTGGCTGTTCTACCCCCCCACAGATTAGCACTAATTTCAATCTGTGCTTTACTGAACTTTGCTCACATTTGCACCTGGACCAACCACTACCTGATCTGGATGTGGATCAACATCTCAGCCTTTTAAGCTCTGCTTGGGTTGTGGTTGTAAATGTAACTGCTCCCCTAAAGCTTTACAGGCACATACCGAAATCTGAAGTGTGGCAAAATTCTGACATCCGTCACCATTATACAAACCTGTAGAAAGGCTGAATACAAATGGAAACGGGACAGACTACAGGCCGCTCTCCACATGTTCAAAGACTCTCTCACTGCTTACCAGATGCTACAAAATCTGCAAAAGTAGCTTATATTAAAAAATGTATTTGAATTTAACCATTCTAACCCTAAGGTCCTGTTTTCAGTCATTCAATCTGTTATAAACCTTTCTGTTAAAACACTGTCTGTTGCCTCTGAAGCTCTATGTGAAGACTTCCAAATACTTTTTATTAACAAAATCACTAAATTACGACTTAGTGCCTGTCCTAATTCATCTGTCCCTGCTACAAATCGCACATGTCTCTACGATCGATCTCCCTACCTGATTTCCACTGTTGGCCGCTCAACTCCCCGTTGAGAAAACGTAGGAAGAAACGAGGAACCTGCGGAGGACACATTACGAAATGGAAGACTTACCTACGAACTGGAATCTCGCTTCGAGGTGTCCCTGCTGCCTGGCGCCCACGGGGTGCAGTCTATCGCTGGCTCAGTCCTGTTTTTCCACGGATCCAGAGTCACTCTACCCGGCCTGCTCTTCAAAGCAGTCGCTGCTCCCGGCCGTATCCTAATTCATCTGTCCCTCCGATATTGTCACCTGTTGCTGGCTCTTGGGAGGTCTTTGATCCTATCAACCTCGAGTCACTGAACGACTTGATTATCAAGCTCAAACTGTCATTCGGTCCTATTGATATTATCCACCCGAGATATTTAAAACTCATCATTGAATGAATTGGGCCAGGTATGGTATCTTTTATCAATAAGAGTCTTAAAAGTGGCCACGTTCACACCTCTGCTTAAGAAGCCTTCACTAGATCCCTCTGTTTAAAAAAATCTTTCAACCTATTTCTGTTTTACCTTTAATTTCTAAGCTATTAGAGAGAATTGTGTTGGATCAACTCCAAAAATGTTAGTTAAATAATAGTATTTTTTAGGTTTTTCAATCTGGTTTTAGGTCTGCCCACAGCACTGAGTCCGCCCTTCTGAGAGTGCTGAATGATATTTGTCTCGCTACTGATTCCAGAGACACCATATTTTTTGTTCTCCTAGATCTACTACTGGCCAATCCGAGGCCACTGCACACGTTGGGCCCCTAGGCTGCAGCCTATGCAAGCCTGTGCATTAATCCGCGCCTGCATTGAGTGGGTGCTCAGATCTAACCTAGTGTGTATATACAGATGAGTATCCCTACAGGTGGTGTAAGCCCAAGGGCGTCTGGCCTGACACCCCCCAAAGTGCCTCCTCTTCCCCTCTGGGAACACAAAGAGAAACACAATGTTAATGCAAATAATCACTACTATCTCTCGGCAGCTTTCGATACCATTGACCACCCTACTCTCCTAGCTCGACTAGAGTCCTGGGTGGCTCGTTTCTGAAATGGTTTCGGTCATACCTGTCTGACAGAAAGTTTTCGGTAAAGATGGGAAACTTCTCCAGCTTCATGGCACCCCTCACCTGTGGGTTTCCGCAGGGCTCCGTCTTGGCCCCTTCCTTATTTTCTCTCTACTGCTACCTCTGGGCATCATCCTAAGAAAGCATGGTGTTTCTGCATGACACCCAAATTTACATCCATATTAAGAGAAACAACCGTGCAGCACTAAACTCTCTTCTGCTATGCTTAGAAGAGGTCAAAGCATGGTTAGCCCAAAATTTCCTAATTCTAAATGAAGAGAAGACTGAGGTTATTGTTTTTGGCCCAAACGAAAACTCTCAGCACCTAAACCTTGAGCTAGAGAGCTTATCAGCTTTTAAATCCACTGGAGTACGGAACTTGGGTGTTCTTGTCGACCAGTCCCTAAAATTTGATAAACACATTTCATCTGTAATCAGCTCTAGTTTCTTCCAACTTCTATTACTATCTAAAATTAGAGGCTTTCTCAATCCAAAAACTCTAGAAATTACTGTTCATGCATTTATCACATGTCGACTAGATTACTGCAATTCTTTATATTGTGGTCTATCAAGTGTCCAAATCACCCGTCTCCAATTAGTACAAAATGCTGCGGCCAGACTCATCCATAAATGTTGGAAATATGACCATATCTCTCCTATTCTCAAATCTTTACACTGGCTGCCAATTCAACAAAGATTTTAAAATTTGACTCCTTGTTTTTAAATCTCTAAATAACTTAGCACCGGTCTATCTCTCTGAACTGCTCCATCCTTACACTCCTTCCCGAAGCTTAAGGTCTCTTGATCAGGCTTTGTTTGTAGTCCCTTGCGCTAGACTTAAGCGTAGAGGTGAGCGTGCATTTGCAGTAGCAGGGCCTCGACTCTGGAACTCCATGCCCCTACAGATTAGAACGGCCCCTACCTTGTCTGTCTTCAAGTCCCTATTAAAAACCTTATACTGCTTTCATTCTTTTATTTGTGTTACTGTGTGTTCTGACACAGGTGTTTTATTTTAACACTTCTGTAAAGCACTTTGGTCAGTCTAGTGGCTGTTGTAGACGTGCTATAGAACTAAAATGAATTTGAACTAATAGAAAGCATTTTCATTTCACCAATGTCCAAATAATTTGTGATGCAGACATGTTGCTCTAATGTAACCAATTTTCCCCGACCCGTGGCAGACTTTTGCAATGAAGCGCTAGACGCTTTTTGGCATCAACTTTGATATCTGACTACTTTATATATCGGCCACGGTCCGACCTTCTGAGGCTGCGGCATTCACAGCATCTGCAACCTTTTGCCACTCCAACACCAACTTGGTATTTGTAATGGCCACACTGTGCCCTTCAAACAAAAGTTTCCTCCTCTTTTCCACCTCGCCAACAAACTTGTAGTTCACATTTATTTTTTCTTTTTTTTTTCTTTGTGTTTGCCATGATTTCTCAATCAATTAATATTAATTTGGGGGCATTTCACTGACTATTTATGGCCAACTATGGGCCGCAAAAGCTGTGGCACGTATTAGAGTTGATTGTGATTTATTAAGTGAAAACGGCGTAGGAAGCGCATGCGCACGGTTTTATAAATCTGAATATTTCGGTCCTTACGCATGTCCTGTTTTCTGTCCGTATGCCACTTCTGATGCAAATCCACCACAAAATTTTATAAATGAGGTTCCTGAGCAGAGCCGTATATATAAAGAGTTTGGCCAACTATATATTGGATACCATCGTCGGATGACTCTACAGTGTAACCCTATGGGGCGAATATGCTACCTTGAAATAAATTGCTCATTTTCACTATAAACAGGCACATACAGTACATGTTATTATCAACGTTTGTCAATATGTAAAAAGCCCTTACGGAAATATTCCAATGTATATTTACCTTCTATATTGTAAATGGGCCTCTAAAAAATGCTTGTTGTAGTGAGTGAACACAACGCCTAATAAGTCTCGCAGTGTTTACCTTTTTCTCTTTAGTCTCCCGAGTCCTGACCAGGCGCGGTTCTAGCAGGGTGGCAAACACGTTCGCCTGGCAACACTATATTTCTTCGGCAACACAATCTCTAAATTGTCAATTCAGAATAATAATGCTTGTTTTAATTCATTGCAATAATCATTGTCAATTCATTACAAAGCTAGTGAATTGTAACCAAATGCAATGGTATTGTGTGTAAAGAAACAGTAAGAGCATGTGATTGCAAAAACAGACATTTAACATGAATTCAATTACAACGTTTCATTAAAAACAGTAACAAATATGTTGTACACAGAATTTGATTGAATATATTGTCAGTGTCTCGTGAAAACACATGAAGATAGACCCACCAACTATCTATGCAATGAATTAACAATGAGTATTGTCATGAATTACGAGCGCTATTGTTTTGAAAGCTAGAATCAGAGTTTGTTTTGCCGACATAATATAGTGTTGCCAGGCGAATGTGTTTGCCATCCTGCTAGAACCGCGCCTGGTCCTGATGTAACCTTTCGTAGTTCATCCATCTCAGAGTACAGTTTAAAATTACTCTATGGTAAAAAAATTAACTGTAGCTAGTGAGCATTATAATGTACTGCATTGTTAGGCTATTATTATTATTAAGAGAGATCGATAAACCCTTCCCATATTGTAGCCTAAAAAACACGTTCATTTCACATTCAGCTCCCATATTTTTTCGCGTTTTTGGTTCACAGGGAACTTGTGAAATTTTTTGCCCCTTCCCGGTCTTTCATTGAAGCCAAATGTGCAACAGTTGGACATTTTTTCAGTGATTTATGTCATTTTTTATATAATTTATTACATTTTCTTCACTATTCCCTGCATTATGTCAATGGGAACCAGATGAATGTTGGTATCCAACATGGAGTTCACGAAACGCGTGACCACCTCGAAACCAGAAGCATAACGGGATAGATCAGAACATTCTATTCCCTGTTGGCCAAACTCTCTATATACACCAGCCGCAGTTGGTGAATCTTAATTGGGGAGGACGGGCTGGTATTACGCTCAGGACCGGAGTGAATGGAATGTGTGCAAATCAAAAAAACAATTGGTTTTGTTCGTTGCGCACCATTCCATTCACTCCGGTGCCGAGCGTAATACGAGCCCGTCCTCCCCAATTAAGATCCACCGACCGCGGCTGATATACACTCACCTAAAGGATTATTAGGAACACCATACTAATACTGTTTTTGACCCCCAATGCCTTCAGAACTGCCTTAATTCTATGTGGCATTGATTCAACAAGGTGCTGAAAGCATAGTTTAGAAATGTTGGCACATATTGATAGGATAGCATCTTGCAGTTGATGGAGATTTGTGGGATGCACATCCAGGGCACGAAGCTCCCATTCCACCACATCCCAAAGATGCTCTATTTAGTTGAGATCTGGTGACTGTGGGGGCCATTTTAGTACAGTGAACTCATTGTCATGTTCAAGAAACCAATTTGAAATGATTCGAGCTTTGTGACATGGTGCATTATCCTCAGGTAGGCTGTGCATTTAACAATGCCCAATTGGCACAAAGGGGCCTAAAGTGTGCCAAGAAAACATCCCCCAAACCATTACACCACCACCATTCGCCTGTACAAAGGTAACAAGGCATGATGGATCCATGTTCTCATTCGGTTTACGCAAAATTCTGACTCTAACATCTGAATGTCTCAACAGAAATCAAAACTCATCAGACAAGGCAACATTTTTCCAGTCGTCAACTGTCCAATTTTGGTGTGCTCTTGCAAATTGTAGCCTCTTTTTCCTATTTGTAGTGGAGATGAATCTTCTGCTGTTGTAGCCCATCCGCCTCAAGGTTGTGCATGTTGTGGCTTCACAAATGCTTTTACTGCATACCTCGGTTGTAATGAGTGGTTATTTCAGTCAAAGTTGTGCTTCTTTTCAGCTTGAAGCAGTCGGCCCATTCTCCTCTGACCTCTAGCATCAACAAGGCATTTTCGCCCTCAGGACTGGCGCATACTGGATGTTTTTCCCTTTTCACACCATTCTTTGCACGCACACCTAAAAATGGTTGTGCGTGAAAATCCCAGTAACTGAGCAGATTGTGAAATACTCAGACCGGCCCGTCTGGCACCAACAACCATGCCAAGCTCAAAATTGCTTAAATCACCTTTCTTTCCCATTCTGACATTCAGTTTGGAGTTCAGGAGATCGTCTTGACCAGGACCACACCCCTAAATGCATTGAAGCAACTGCCATGTGATTGGTTGAGTAGATCATTGCATTAAGGAGAAATTGAACGGGTGTTCCTAATAATCCGTTAGGTGAGTGTACGGCTCTGCACCTGAGTGGTTCGCAGCGCCACTGCCACACGCGTACTAGTCAGGTACTGCCACTGGAACGGTTAGCGCCTCGTTTCGAGTCTGAATTGTAGCACGCTCAAAGCATACAAACTTTAATGCACAACATTGTGTTTGGTTCGTAGTGACTCTACAATGACAAACATTAGTTTGTTCATATCGATTTATTTTCATCACTATGGAACCATTTATGAAGAGAGGTCGCAGGAAAAATGTGGGAAAAATGTATTCTGACCGCTCCTGAAGGTATGTGCGCTGGCTGTTGAATATTATTATTAATATAGATATAGAACTGTACCCTCACCTTTTAATACTGGCTAAAGAGTTTTTATTCACGCCGGCGCCATCCGTTCCGTCTGAACGATGTTTCTCTAAATGTGGAGAGATTGTGAGCAAAAAAAGAAAGAGGCTCAGTCCAAAAAGTGTGGAAAAAATAATGTTCCTGAATAAAAATATTTGAGTGTTTCCATAATTACACAAGCACAACCAACTTGTGCCATATTCTCCCAACACATCCTCTGATTTCCCAAGCATTCTTCCCCCAATACCCATTAACACAATACACAAATTCATCAAACTTTATTTGTAAAAATTAATGTTATCCCATTCTCAGTATACATGTACACAGTGTGTGTGTGTGCGTGAGTGGGGGGGGGGGGGGGGGTAGTTGCGTGCACTAGATTTATTTATTTTTACTCGTTTTATAAAGCCTCCTGTCATGTCCACTATATAGCCGGGATAATTTAGATGCAGCCGTGGCACTTCACCACGCGGGGTCGCTGTTACTGCCGCTTCGAGTAATGGTAATGAACCCATTTTCAAAACTATTCTTCTAAACTAAGTGACTTAAGACAGGGTAGCAGGAGCGCGTCAGGGTATTCAATAATGTTATATTACCAATGCTGCTCTTGGAAGGGAAGTAAATTAGAAAACATTATGAATAATCGTGCAAAAAGGACTCTAAACCAAGTCACTCAAGCTGGATTTTTGTAAATGTAAAAAACATTTATTCCGACGCGTTTCCGCTTGTGCCTTCTTCAGGGTATCCAAATAAAAAAGGACAACTCTGGTCCTGGGGACCCATTGCCCTGCATGTTTTAGATGTCTCCCTGTTCCAAAACCTACTTCAAATGAAACAGAGACAAGCTTCTATGCTCAAATACCTGGTAGCCTCAGCGGTGAAGCTATGAGACATCTACAACATGCAGGGCAGTGGGTCCCTAGGACCGGAGTTGAGAACCACTGTTCTAAGTGGTTCAGTGCTTCACCAAAGCTTAATTTGCTCATCACTAGGCTCAACTAAATATTGATGTGGAATTTCTGTTGGGGTGCCCAATGGGGTTATGCACCTGTCTAATTTTTGATGCACATTGCACATTTTCTGTTAAGTTTGTAGATCAAAATGAAATTGCTGATCCAAACACCCAATTATTTATAAATGAAAATCATGGGAAATTGTCAGAGGTGCCTAAACATTTGCATACGATTGTAAAACAGGTCAACTCAGTAATATGTCTAACCTAAAATCTCAATAATGTAAACCTGAGGGCGGACATCACATGACGTCTTTAATCATATCTAACCATGCACCTAACCTTAACCTTAACCACACTGGAGTGTTAAAATGTAATCCTGTGCTAAATCATAATTATCAATAAAAAGTAAACAATGTGAGGTCCGCCCTCTCTTTTGAATCAAGCAATCAAATAATTTCTGCCTCCAAGGCAGGCCTGGAGAACACTTTTTAATAACTAAAACTCCTATGAGCTACTTGCTCAAAAAGTATTTTTACTGCCTCAGAGAATTGGACATTCTATTATATATCTATTATATTGTTAGCAATTTATAAACACTAGGCAGGTAGTTTTAGTACTAATATTTATTATATTTATCTTAAATAAATAATATTTTTTGTAAAACATGTCTCATCCTGTTTTAAACATAAGCTATTTTGCGTGTCTACTTTCACAGACAGAGATTAAGCCTAGTCCTGGAAACAAGAACAACAAAGAACCTCTATCATATATAGAATCTAGAATCAAGATTTCTATTAAGCTTGATGTTTGAGTCCAGGGCAAGGCTGTGAAACCATCTGATGTTGTTTAAACACAGTATTCAGGAACAAGTATTCATGACACAGTAGAAAGAATAAACCAGACCATCAAAACTGAAGTTAAAGGTGCACTCTGTAGAATTTTGGAAAACTAAAACATTTTCTCTTTTAGTGACTAGTTTCCTAAATCTGTAGAACATGTACTACATTCATCTTATTAAGTGAGCATTGCTCATTTTTTCATTTCAACAAGAATAGCAGAGGACATGAAAAGTTGTGCTTCTATTGTGTTTTTCAAATCGCACGTGCCGATACTTTATTATAATTTATGCATTTTTAAGCCAAGATTATGTCTGTAACAAAGCACTGCTTAATGTAGGGAAATATTATTCCACATCCATAGCTTTTTGGGATTTTAAAAATATCAGCAAATACAGGTTTTACTGCGTTTATAAAGGTCACTTGAAAGAAAAATAGTTTGATTGTTACAAAACAAAGCACTTAAAGTTGACTTTGGTGGACTCAGAAACTTGGCACAAACTTACCACAACCTTCCTTGCCTTTGGTGAACTCTAGCTCAATAATTGCAGCATAGCACCCTGTACCCCACTGCTGGTTTACTTCTAAAGCTAAACAGGGACAGGTCTGTTCAGACGTTGGATGGGAGACCAATGCTGCTGGAAGTGGTGTTGGGAGGAACTCTTCCCTCTGGTTTAAAAATCATTCCTGCCCTCCGTAGGGGGAGGTCTTTTGGATGGTACGTTAAACGGGTGTCTTGACTCTGTGGTCACTAAAGATCCTGTGGAACTTTTTGTAAGAGTAGGGGTGTTATCTCTGGTTTCCTGGACTCATTTCCAATCTGGCCTTCAGACCATCATGAAAAACCTAATCATCACCAGCTTTCAAATGGCTCATTAACGTTTTCAATAACAACTTTTCATTAAAAACAGTAATAAATCTGTTGTACACAGAATTTAATTGAATTTATTGACAGTGTCTCGTGAAAACACAATTACATTTAAAAAACGTTCACTAGTCTGTGTTATCCAACAATAGACTACTTTTAGCAACACTCGAACATGGACCCACTACCCATGTTTGGAATGAATTAACAATGATTAGTGTAAGGAATTACGGCTATAACTGGCCCTGGGAACCTCTGCAGTCAAAGTAAAAATAATTACTGACCTACTAAAGGAGATACTCCTTGTGCTTAGCCTGCAAATGCTGAAAATAATAAATTGCTGCATATCTTCTGGGTGTCACACTCTGGTGGAGAGTGGCTGCCATATTGTGGTTAAAGATGAGACTGCATTGATCAGCGTGATTATTGGACCCAGCTGATCTGACTTTTGTCAGATCATGTCACTACATAAGCCTCCCAGACATTGTTTATGTTATTAGTTATGCTGCCATGAATGCTACTCGTGTAAAATATTATATTTCCAACCTCACTTCTGTTTCTGCCTCTGCTTCACTATGCTGCATGACAGAATGACCGACCCTTTGGAAACAGCGAGTTGGACCAAACGCCGTTGGAGTCTCAGGAGAAGGAATCTAGAGAATCGTCAAGGCTTTTCATCACAGCGTTTTTAACCACCCAACTCTCCAAAAGACACTTTTAAGCTGCCGGCTGTGTTGCCAAGCCACAGCTGTCAACCACACCATTTCCCCTGGTATGGTGAGTGTTCCCTGCCTGACTCTCTCAACAAAGTTTGATGGGACCCCAGCAAACTGTGAGATGTTCTTCAAACAACTGGACATCTACGTACATCACCTGAGGTGAGGTTTTCAAACCGGGAGAGAGAAGGTGGGGCAATTAATCTTATTGCTTACTAGCAAGGCACTGGATACTGCAACAACCATCTAGGAGAGGGGTGGACCAGAGGTGGACAGTTAGGAACTGTTTTCCAACAGGCTGAAGACAATCTTTCCTCCTCCTTCATGGTGGTATAGTGGGGTTGAGCTGCCTGCCCACCTCCGGTCTGGTCAGCCTCCAGCCACAGTCATCATCCTCTCTGCTCAGATGGCAGTTATGGGGAGTGGTTGTGCGACCACAGATAATCACCATCTATACCAGCCTGCCCAGCCTTCATACCAGGCTTCTCCTCAGCTGCCGCCACCAGAGATGCCTGCTCATCAGCCGCCGCCCCCAGAGACGCCTTCTCCTCAGCCGCCAGAGACAACTTCTCTTCATCCACCGCTGCCAGAAATGCATTGTCCTCAGTTGCCGCCAGAGTTGCATTCTCCTCAGCTGCCGCTGCCAGAAATGCCTTTTTAATCAGCTGCTGCCGCCAGAGATGCCCTCTCCTACACCAGAGCCTGGGGCTCTGCCACCGCCCTTCATGACAGAGGCAGAGACTCCGCCACCACTCTGCACCCTGTTGGAATTACTCCAGCTCCTCTACCCACTCTGGCACCTCCTTCACCACCTCTAGAAGGCTATCTCACCCCTCAGGGGATTCTCAGGGGTACTAAGGGGGGAAACAGCCCCTGATTTTACAAGGTCTTTTTTGCTGGGGGTATGATGAGCTGGGGCTGTTCTGGTGAAGTGGTCCGGGAACCTCAGGGACTGCTCCAGGATCAGGTTGAGGCCAAGGCTGACCCCAAATTGGCTCCAGCGGTAGGGCGCAGAGCCACTTCCGGGGTTGCAGACAAGACTCCCTCCAGTCCTGCTGATGACCACAGAGAAATAACCCTGTAGGGGGGCATCCAAAATGACTAAGGGGGCACACATATTTCAGCTCGATAATATCACAATTATTTGAATAATGTCGATAGAATGTAATTGATACTTATAAATTATATCTTACAATTACACAATGCATTAAAATTGCACAAGGCTACACCGCTACATGCAGTAGCTTGTAAAATTCAATGTGAAGCAAAAAAGTTGCTAGCTAATTTCCATTGCTATAACTCACGTCGTCGCTACCTATGTACTCAACTATTGCTCAAAATCTTCCCACTTTCATCAATGTAATACAATGCACATATTCTACCATAAAAACATAAATAAACTAGGTGATATTATAAACCAACCATTAAAAAGCTTTAATCATGCCACATAGCCTAAATCATGCAGGTAACAAAATCATGCCAAGCCATTTTCCACAAATTTCCAAAAGCTTGCAAATGACACAGTAATAGAAAACCAACGAGCTGACTTTTCTTACCGAAATCAGAATAGTTGCAGCTGCCTTGATGCTGTGTTGAACGTCCTTAGTAGGATCTTGTTCCATTCATACTCTATGCCTTAAAACCAAGCCCTAAAAAACATAATTCTACGGCACCATAACGCAGACACACCTGTACACCGCAATCAACATCATCAATCTTCCGCATCTTCCAGATGGAGGATGTTTTTGCATACAACTGTCCTGAACCAGGAAGGTGACTAGCAGGGTTTTTTTCAGGTTAGTTTTAATTAATAATAGTGTCATGGAACCTGTCTACTGCTGAGCTGTCAAAGCTTTTCCTGCAATCCCATAAACCCATAGGTGAAAGACACATATTAGCTCTTCATCGGTGGTACATCAACTTCCTCCGGTTCACATTTCCCCGGATCCGGTAGATTAGTCGCAGTGATGCGGAATGTTTTCTATTGAAATGAACAGACTTCCACCGGAACGCATAAGGTTTGCCGTGCCTGGTGTGATCCCAGCCGTAACTCCATGGCTGGCGTGGGCTTCTCCCTTTCCCCAACACTTTGATTTGAACCTATGCCCTGTCAAAACCACTTTCTAATATCCATAATCTAGACCGCAAAAATGACAAATCTGAACAAGCCTAATTATTTTGGATTTCTAATTTGAAATATGTGTATCTTATTTTAAGAATGATTTACTTATTATGTTCAACTACCTTGTTTTTGTCTTATTTTAAGAAATCTTACCAAGTTCAATTATTTCAGTGCACTGGCAGATGAATTTACTTACTTTAAGCCAGTTCCATCTTAATTTAGGTACGTATTGTCTTTTTTTGGTGTGTTTTTGCAGTGTAACTGTTTACCTTCATCGTTGGGGATATTTATTTTATCCAATTTCCATCCAGTTTCAGGGTGAAACTTCTTTCTGTTGAAAACCGATAGTCTACTTACTAGCCTAACTTTGAATGCTAAACACCAATTTGAAATTGAGCCTGCCTTTCTAATGTGTGAAAGTAAGATTTTTACTAATGTGTTACTTTTCTTTGATATTTATCCGCTGTCTACAGTTTAGATTTTTGTGCTGCAACACATCGTCAACATCTACCCAACAACTCACGTAGGCTTGACGGGAACTGTAGGACATATATTGGAATCAAGACTGAGGTGGTAAGATATTCGAAACGAGGGGGATTTGCCTCCTTTTGCCCCCTTGTGACGCCATCTGATGGGCCATAAGCAGGGCAGACCACCACCGGGCCAGGAGAGGGCCACAGTGCTACAAGACAGGACTCCTGATCCCTCCGGACATGGATGACAAGGGGGTAGCTGTCCACCAGGTTGGCCCTTGGAAAGGGCTTTGCCAGGTCAGTAGGTTCTCTGACACCCTCCAGGGGCCACGTCCCGGTGTGATTCCAGGCCGGATGTGTTTGTCTTTTGTGGGGTGCCTCGGCGCTGCACATCTTGGTGGAGGCTCCTGTCACACTCTGGCGGAGTGTGGTTGCCACATTGTGGTTAAAGATGGGACTATACTGATCAGTGTGATCCAGCTGATCTGAGTTAGATCATTTTGTGGCTATATACTTTCAGCCTCCCAGACCAACACTAGGCTGTCGTTCATTGTTTATGTCACTAGTTATGCTGCCAGTAAATGCTACTCCTATATTAAAGTTTACCTTTGTTGTTTTCTAGCAAGTACCATTAAAATATTCCATTTTCAACTTCACTCCTGTTTCCACCTCCGCTTCGCTTTGCTATGTGACAGTGTACCCAACTCCTTAAAAATAGCTGTAGTTAAGCCATATTAAAAAAACTTGATCCAGAAAGGTTAAATAACTATTGGCCTATTCCAAATCTCCCATTCTTCTAAAAAATATTTGACAAATTTGTCTCCGAGCAACATAATGCCTTCCAAAGACTAATAATACTGAGACTGCACATGTGAAGGTGATACATGACCTCCAAGTATCATCTGACAAATGCTGTGCTTCTGTTCTTGTGCTTCTTGACCCTAGTGCTGCCTTCGATACAATTGATCACAAAATGATGTTCTGGCATGGTTCAGATCCTATCTATCAGAAAGATATCAGTTTGTATATGTGGATGGTCTGTCCTCCAAAATATCAAGGGTAGGCTTTGGTGTTCCTCCAGGTTTTGTTTTGGGACCGCTATTGTTCTCGCTATATACGCTGCCTCTTGGTGATGTCATCCAGAAACACAATGTCCATTTCACTGCTATGCTGATGACACACAGCTGTACATTTCAACGAAAAATGGCAAAGCCCCAAGATTGCATACCATGGAAGCCTGTGTTTCATACATAAATAAGTGGATGACAGAAAATGATTTACTTTTAAATTTAGAAAGAACCGAAATGCTTGGTTTATGTCCCAAGAAACAGAGTCCTGCTGTCGAATCTGGCAATGCTCATAGATGGTTATACAGTCATATCAGAAAAACACAGTAAAAGTCCTCAGTGTTACACTGGACCCAGAGCTCTCTTTTGAATAATATGTAAACCATATCTCTTGTGCCAGAGTTAGTATAGTGGTTTAAGCTCCAGACTGTGGACCACATGTGCCCTGGACACAGTGGTTTCAGCCCCGGCTCTGCCACTGTCTCTGCCCTTCCTCTCTGCCTCCCCCTAAATGCCTGTCTCACTTGCATTTGCATCATACCGTTCTGTCATTAAAAACAATTGAAATAAATCCCCCCCCAAAAAATAAATCTCAAGTGAAGCTTTTTTCCAACTCCAGAACATTTTTAAAAATTTAAACTTTCTGTCAAAAAATTATAATCCATGCTTTTGTTACCTCAAAATGGGATTATTGCAATGATCTCTTGTCTGGCTACATCTCCAGACGCCCCGTCTCAGTCCCCAGTTATGCTGCAATAGTTTATGTGCTGGGGGACTAGGATCATTCTGTCCTTTCTCAGTCACCACTTACGTTTCATCGATTATGCAATGGGGGACTAGAGACAGTATAAACAGGATATTTATTTTTGGTGTCAGAGTTATATTAAGGTACTAGACCTAAGGTACGCTGACTCTATTGTTTCTGATGTCATGTTGAGGACCCAAACCATTGAAACATTCTTCAGAGCAATTTGACCATGTGACTCCTTCCTGTCTCTGTCCTGTGCCTCATTCTGCTGTGCTGGTGCCCACATCACTGCTGTTGATCATGATTTTTGCTTGGCAACTCCAGCTGTACCTCTCTAGAGCACGTCCTG
This sequence comes from Umbra pygmaea, assembly GCA_016801145.1. NCBI lineage: Eukaryota > Metazoa > Chordata > Actinopteri > Esociformes > Umbridae > Umbra > Umbra pygmaea. Next base: position 17,872 of record JACXGM010000288.1, read on the forward strand.
TTCTTCCTGCCAAAGACCACCAAATTGTGTTGATGCTACGCAAAGACTATGGTCAAAGCCCACACATTCCCATCACCATTCATGGACTGAATACTGATAAACAATGTGGCCTTAATAGAATAGGCCATGTGACTTTCAGATTCCCCACCTGATATAGCCAGGTTTCTTTCTAGGTTTCACATACTAGGTAGTTTTTCCAAGCCACTGTGAATCAATGTTGTTTCTTTCTCTACGGATATCTATCAAGCACTTTGTGACAACTGCTGTTGAAAGAGGGCTTTATAATATTACTTTGTTTGATTTATTGATTGAACTTTGACCCAGAAGCTGCTGACATCTTGAAACTCATCCAAACAGATTACAGTTTGTGGTCATTCTGTTCTATTAACCAAAATGGAGGAGAAACTGATTTGTCTACTTGAGTTTTTAAAACACTGCCTGGCGCTTCATGTTTATTTGTCATGTGCATAAGAACGCAGGGGTACAGGTGTACAGTGAAATGATTGTGCCCTGGTTACAACTCCAACAATGCAGTAACAGCTCATGAAATCTATTATGTGTATCAGCCTTTATTATCATTATTAGGGGTCACACACACAACACACATTAGCTATATCTCCTACCATACCATGTGCAGGCCACATACAGCCTTGATCCAATTTCTTAAAACTAAGATCTGGCATCCAAGTAGTATCAGCCTAAAAACACACACCTCCTGCGATCAATAACTTTTAACGTGAAACATTTTTTTCAAAATAGACACATTTTCAGAAAATCACAGACATGGCAACACTGGGTGAAATATTATATATTGAAGCTCCCCATACGAAAGTTATATATGGCAATATATGTATAAAATTGATATGTCTTATATGGGCATATATGGTGGAAACATTATCAACACATATTTACATATGTACTGTGTTGTGTTAGAGGGGCCATCGGCGTCTCGCCTCTATTCTCTCCAAGTGCTCTGCTCTCAAAGGATCAGCACTTTGGAGAGCACCCCAGGCTGACAGCTCAGCACACACCAGTGATGGGTGAAAAACAACCACACTCCATATGGTGAAGGTTTGGAGACCCAGGTGCAACTCATCACCACTGCTGTCGCCAATCACCGCTGATGAGGAGTCCTATGAGAACACCACTCCTAGCACAGGCACGTGAGCAGTATTGTGTGGGCCCTAAACGCTGTATATTTTTTCTCATCATTATTTTCAGACACTGAGGAGGACTAAGAAAGGGAAAACCCGACCCTGCCGCACATAAGGCTGAATCCATTGGTGCTACAGAGTAGCTGTTGCTGCGCCCGCTGACTGATCCAGAGCTTTGAAACAGAATTTGTTTTGTTTTGTCGCTCTGAGATGTTCTTTGTTAAGTTTGCTTATTAAACATCACCTCGGCGGATTTAAAAACGCTAACTGGCTGGTCTCCGCTTTGTCAATGTCACAGTACATATAAGACAAAATATACAAAAATGTGCCCTTATGACACATTTCCACATTTCATATGCATATCTGCATTTACCTATGGTTTACAGTGTGTATAGTGATGTCTTATGTCTGTCGATGTGTGTATATATGAGATTTTTTAAATAAATAATAGAGAAAAGGCTACTATGTTTTATTTTGCCTTATGTCAGTTAACGATTCATTTATAATCTACAAATTCAAACAAGAATGAATGCTTATGTGTGGGATATTGATGTTATACAGTAGCCTATCTCTGATGATAAATAGGGGTAAGAAATGTCAATGAAATCGTTGATATCATTTTAAATGTGTCACCTTCAAATATGTAATTACAATATATAGTCATATTTTAAAATAAGTGTTCATCGGCCGTTACACACCATGTTGTCTTTTCCATGTTCTCTCTGCCATGACCTCACATAATGCTTCATACTGGCCTTCAGCTTGGCCTGCACCACTGGTCATCTGTTCCTCCACACTAGATCACTTCCTGTGGGCAGCCACCTAAAACACAAACGGATACAAAATCCCAAACAGACCCCTTTACCCTCCACTCCACCCATAATGCACCGGGTTAATTTTAAGCATGCAAAATTTTGCACAAAAAAGAATAGGTGTGTGCCCAGTGATTTGATGTGCATTTGTTTGTCACGTGTTCAGGAGATGTAGATGTAATTGCATGTTCAGTGAAAATCTGATCCACACGAATAGGTGACGTCAGGTGTATAGCTGGATTCACACCATGTCCGGCAAACTGGTTGCATTGCGGCGGAGGTCCATTCATTTCAATAGGAAGCAATGCGCACCGCTGCGGCAAATCTACCGGAACCGGCAAAATGTGGATGCGGTGCGGCGGGTGTGTCGCAAGAGTTGAAATAATCCAACTTTTGCGGTGCTTTGCCGCACGGAGACAGAACCGGAAGTTGATTTACCTCCAAGAAAGAGGTAATATGTCGCTTTCATATATGGGTGTGTGAGATTGCAAGACAAGCTTTGACAGCTCAGTAGATAGTTTGCGTATTGTCAATTAGTACTAAACAGAAAACAGCTCCTGTCAGTCGCCTTGCTGGAGATGGACAGTTGTATGCAATGTTGCCCACCATCTCGTAGATGCGGAAGATTGATTACGATGTTGATTGCAGTGTACAAGTGTGTCTGCATTACGATGCTGTACGGGGATATTTTGCCGTGTCTCGTGTGAATCCAGTTTAACAGTACATAGAGATTAGAGGAAGTGAAGCTATTAGAGATAGCATGGCAATTGTGTAATTGACAGTGAGAGTGGAACTGTCCATGATGTGTCCAAAAAAGTGTAAAGTCCATGATATCTTGTAAATCCATGTTAGTAGTCCATGTCATTTAACAGCCTGATGGTCTGTGGGATGAAGCTGTTATGCAGTCTGGTTGACAGAATGCTTCCAAACTGGTGGTGTCTGGTGGACTTGAGTGGCTGAAAAAGACAGTGGCTCAGGTGGCTGGTTTCTAGGGAGGGCATAGGGGATCTGACGATAAGTACATTCGGCTGACGTGTTTTTAATGTATTTGTCCAAGCATGGTTCATATTTAAGTGACATCCCTTCATCCTTACACATTTCCCAGTAAAACCTGAAATTTAAAAGTTGATTTTTCTAAATCCATACACTAATAAGGTTAGTAACTCTCCCAAAACCCCTCAAATGTTGAGGAATATTTATTGGGATGCGTTCTCTATCCTACTCTATGGAGACTATAAACCGAAATGTATTATGGGTAAACTGTGTTGCACTGATCTACAAGGTATAACAACAAGTTATTTATAATACATAATGGTTTATAAATCAGTTTTGCGAACACCGCCACAATGTTGTGTCAGAATCGGCCATTCACATTGTGTGTTGCTAGACGTATTGCTAGAGTAGACAGTGGTTGCACGCTATTTACCCCGGAACCACACCGAGAGGAGTTTACATTAGTTCTAGCTAAATAACATTGCCGGTCTAGCTAGTCAACTAGCAAGTTAAATCAAATGCACCTACTACGAATCCTACGTGTTGTTAGCCAACCGAATTAATTGATCTTCAATTCAGGTAGCAAGTGAGTATTATTTTGTTCTCTTCAGTTTACAAAGTTGTTTCTGTATTGGCTGAATAATCGTAGTTATGTTTTGTCACCTAACTTCTTATCTTGTAATAGGTTGTGGACCACCGTACTGTAGCTATACAGCACTAACCCTAGCTCAACTGCTACTTAGTTGCCTATCTAGTCTTTTGTCATGGTAAATCTAGTTTAGTTTTAGCTAGCTACAGAATGTGTTGGTGGTTTTACAGTAGCTAGCTAAATACCTGTAGTTTGCATTCTTACTGGAATATGACATACGCTGTTACAATTGTGTTTGCTGCAATGGTTTGCCAGTCTGCCTGGTCCTCATATTGACCATGTTTGTAACAAGCTAGAAATATTATTATCTAAAAATGTAACACTACATCTGTTGTATTTCAGTATTTGCTATAGTCTTGTAGATGTGCTGCAGTGACAGTTTCATTATTTCGATGGATCAATGTCCATCTGGTCACACGTGGCACTTACCCAATCACTTCAGTATCAAGCTGCTGCTACAGGTGTGTGGAAACTAATTGGGGCTACAGTAGTGGACAATTTTAGCCACTGTTCTGTATGATACCGTAATGTGTTTTAAAGGTTTGTAGGCCCTACATAGTTTACTCGGTTATAAATATAAGTACGGACAATTGAATCAATAGGGATTAAGCACAATAGCCAAGTAATTTTTACTCTAGGGAGTTGGCTCGTTTTACATTTTATTTTACAAATATCCATATCTATTAAATGTAGGTTGTATAATATAGATAAGTAGGTAGGTAGTAATTCAACTACTAAAAATGGTTACAAACAGAAAGGAAGCGGGCACAGTTATTCCAATATTTAAAAGGAAGTTGGTATTTTAGTCTGTGTTAATTAACTCATGCAAATACGTTTGCAGTAATTAGGCCTGAACATCAGAGCCGGTCCTGACCTCCCTGGGGCCCTAAGCAAAATTCTACTAAGGGGCCCTCCTTTCTGACCCATGTCAACCATTTGCCATTGCCACACCATCACACCTGACAGCCCAGTGCTCCTACTACAATCCTTCCTCCATCAAAATAGTTTAGTTCCATCGTTTGATTGAAGAATTAGTAGACCTATACAAAACATGAAGAGGTATAAACAAAGAATATTTAATAAATAGAACATGTTCTATATAATCATAAGATAAGTGAATATTAACATAAACATTAATGAGAAATTATATATAAAATCTATTTCAAATAGTTTGGATGCTCTATGTAAATTTCCATTTATCTCTTCAGGAATTTCTTGTAGGTTTTATTATTATTATTATTCTTTCTTAGATATGTTTTCATTGAACATATGAAAAAAACAGAAACAATACAACCAGTTTCAGAAATTACACATTAATATTTTGTCCATAATATGCATTTGGTTGCTAGTTATAGCGAATGATAAAAATGTCTAAATTTATAAAACTGTCTATACAGTAATTTGTATAACTTAATTGATGTTTTCAAACCTTGGATCAAATATGCAAGATCTTAAAGTTTACTAGTCCAAAAATGTTTTTGTATTTTTGATTGTTTCCAAAATATTTTACACAGATTGGGCGCCTGTGAGTTCAAATGCGGAAGATATAGTTGGTGAACGTTATCATCCCATGCATGATCTGACTAAAGGCTTCCATGTGAATTCCCAGTGTGAAAATATTTGGCGGCTGGGCAACATCTGGTTGGATGAACCATGTGCACACCCCTCGCCATCCCACAGATCTATCTGTTGAGGAGCTGCCAACAAGGCAGGGTTATAGGGAATTGGGAAAGGAGAAAAATCTGGAAAAATCACACATAATAAATAAATGAAATAACTAAGTTGCATAGAATCATTTGCCTCATAACATTTTATTTTGTAAAACATAATGTTATGTAAAGCTACATAAGATATTTGCTGAATCATTTCTAATAAAATAATATCTTTGGCAACATAAACACTCAATTTTTCTAAATATTTGGATCACATTTGGGCTGCATGTTTACTGAAAATGACCAGATAAGATTTGGGCTGCATGTGCAAATATGGCTTTTTGAAAAATAAGAATGACCTTAATTAACAGGAATGCACTTGAACGCAACCAATGACTCCTATTAACAAAATTTCCAATGGAATCAACTTGTTAATTGAAAATTGAAAAACATGAATAAAGCCATAAGCTTGGGACAAAAGCCATATTACTCTTAATAAAACAGTTTTACCCCCTATAGTTCAGATGTTTGGGTAGCCATAGCAAAAATATTATGTTGTTGCAAAATGGAAATTAGGTTTCAGGTATGAAGGTCATGATACCTATTAATTTAGTACTCTAGTTTATCTCTTTCGACTTAATTGCCTAAATATGTCTAATATAACTTATTTGATAATAGAAAACAAGAGAAATTATGTTTGCATCTGAATGTAACTCAATTGGTAATGCAATCTTTACGTACACATTTCACTGTGTAAATAATTCTGGCAGGGTGAAGCGCAGTTGAGAAGTGCCATGTAAAAAGTCTCATGACATTCGGTATGTATTAGCATACTTCAGTAACAGTAAGCGGAGACTGTCTATCTTCCACATTGGGAACATGTTGGAGGTTCTTTGGGGTGGTTAAGGTGTTATATTGAACCTCTTATGGTTCTACATAGCACCATTTTTAAAGATAGGTGCTATATAGCACTTAAAGTGGTTCCCCTATGATTACAAGCCATGAACCACTTTTAGTGCTATTTAGAACCTTTTGTTTTTAGAGTGTACAGATTAGAACGAGATGCACTGCATATCAATTTAACATTACTGTTACAGTATTTGCTTACATTAAACTTGAAGAGGAGAGAACACAAGTCTACCTGATTGCTGTTCCTGTTATTCACTCTCATTGTCCCCCCCCCCCCCCCTTTTTGTCGTGACCAGATGGATAACTCCGCTTCATCCTCTCACAGTTGAAACTCGCTTTGACACGAGGGAGGCGGGGCCTTGCTAAATTTGCGGGGCCCTACACAACATGCGTAGTGAGCGTATTGGGCTGACCGGTTCTGCTGAACATGGAATAGAAAAAGCAATGTAGAATGTTTGCTTTCGAGGATATGCCTCTACATACAAGGGGTATGCGAGCATCCGAAAAGCGTTACTCCTATGCGGAGATTCTGGGTCTAACAAGCCATCACCTTCCGCTAGCATTCCATAGACTCATTCATTTTGGCGTCACTTTGACAGGGAATAACCATATATCTGAAGCGTTTAAGTACTCTATTTTTCCATTATTTATTTCTAAAGAAACACGAGAATGTTTAAAAGGCTGCATTACCTTGTATCTGACGTTATGGCCTTGTAGCAGCCGTTGTGTAAAAATAGGCTAACAATTGTGTTAACCACCGCAACTTTCTGTCGCACAATAGAGAAATTATCGTATATTCAGGAGAAGCTTGCAGGCAATCGGGGGACATGGAGGCATACAGTCAAGGGAGAAGCCCGTAGAGTCCATGAAAAGCATCAGAACAAAATATTTGCTCCTGCTCCTACGCTCATGGACAACTCATGCTCTGTGTCTCTGCAAGATTTGGAATGATTCAGATTTCTTTTGGCACAACTACCAGAAGACTTACACCTTTCAGGCAGGTTGCTCACGTCACATACGTTAGGTCAAGCTCAGTTTGAGGCTGCGCATTATGCTCAGTCATCACCAGAAAAGTGCTTCTGACTTCCCTGGTCTCTGTCGCTGTGTCAATTTCTTTCACTGTCTGTGTTTACATATTACATTTGTTTTTTCTTTTTTTAACTAGTCTAATAGGCCTAAACTTCACCTATTGTGGTGACATGTAGTCCAGTCTGCTCCAGGGTGTGTTTCCATTATGAGAGCTTTCAGCCACATACTATACCTCTCAAGAAAAGCTAGAGACAAGACTATACATTTACTTACTGGGTCTTTTTACATTGTTATATCTGGTGAAGACAATCACGCATTTGTGGGTATTTCATGGAATGCCTTTCGAGACGCCTCGAGCTGATGCGTGAGTACTTCGCATATAGAAACAAGACCAGCCCATTGACCTACATTGTCCACTATACACATTTCTCTAGTCATTTCTGAACACTTGCATTTACAATTTCAAAGCCCCAAGTGGGATCATTTTGAATCGTCTTGTACGCGAACACAGGAGGTTGCTCGAAATGTAGGGGTTATTCGAGAGAGCCCGTCAAGTTTATACAATACAATTTTATATCCTCTCGAACTTTTCTTGAGAGGTGTAGTATATGTGGCTGAAAGCTATCGTATGTAATGCACCCTTAGAACTGTGGTGTTATACTCTGGTCCTGGGGACCCAAAACATTTAGGCTAAACCTTTTTTTTTCCTTTCACTATTTCTACCTGCTAGTTAATTGCACTTACCTGGTGTCTGAGATTGTGGTTAGTTTCTTATTAGCAACATGGAATGAAAACCAGAAATGTTTTTCATTCCCCAGGGCAAGGTTTGGGTACCACTAGTTTACAGGATTTTAACTGAAGTTGCTAGATTGAATCTCAGATCTGCAGGGTGAAAAACATGTAATTCAGTGCCTAAAAAAAGGCAGTTAACCCTAATTGCCTTCGTTGTGCTAAATGTAGATTTACACTCAGTCAATTTACACAAGTAAATGGAAAAGCCACACAAGTCAAATACCATCTGAAACAAACCCTGTGTAAATCAATATACAAGCCAGCACAACAGCACTAAAGAGAACACACCAACACTCTGGCGCACATACTACACTGGCTTCTTAGTATTGGAATGCAGTGTTGTCTAAATGTAGGAGGTAAGCATATTATTGACATGTGGATGCCAAAGATTGAAGTTAATGTGAATGAGAGTGATAATAATTACCATAAATACCTTAATTCAGTTAATTTGCTATTTTCCTTCCAGCCTTCAACATGTCCAGGCTTTGACTGTGTCGTTACCCAGTGTCAGACAGCATCCTCACCCCGACCACCCCCATGTGCATCATCTTATTCAAGTTTGACCCTCGGCCTGCATCCAAAAACGCCTATCGGTAAGGACTCACTTTCGATGCCGTATTTTCTGTCCTGCTTAATCTGACTTTGATTTATTTTTTATTACTGTAAAAACATAAACAATATAATTATAGAGAAACTCAAATGCCAACAAGTAAGAAACACTGTACTTTATTAATGTTGCAATGTAACCTACCACTCATACAAGTATTTAACACGAGAAAATTAACCAAAATCAAGGTTCTATATCTATTGGCAACCACATCTGCCAAGGATAACAGCATGGAGTCTCTTTCTGTAGTGTTTGACAAGGTTCAGGAACACATTTGGAGGGATTTTGGACCATTCCTTCACACAGATCCTTTCAAGATCCTTCACCTTCTTGAGTTTGCGTTTATCAACTACCCTCTTCAACTCAGCCCACAGGTTGATTGGATTGAGGTCCGGCGACTGAGATGGCCATGGCAGAACACAGATTTTTTTTGTCACAGAAGCATTTCTGTGTGGATCTTGATGTTTTTGGTCATTGTCTTGTTGTAAAGTCCACCTACGTCTAGTGATGGGCAAAACAAGGCTTTCTGAGACCCAGACAATTGAAACATTTGAGTCTAGGCTTTTGAAATGCTCTAAACCTTTACTCAACAGTGACATCTCCTGGCATCTTTAATTATGGCACCCAACAGTCTTAAGGTTAATTCCACCATGGTAAGACTGACACTTCTGTGGCCAGACTGAATGATTCCCATCCATCACAAACTGCATAGTTTTGAAACGGGTTGATAATTGTAATTTGTCAACACTGGGGGTTATTGAATGAGTTAGAACTGTTTGAGACCAACACTTTCCTAACAATGTCATACAATCATGATTTGGAGTGTTACGAAAACATCAAACTTATGTGAACTTCTCTGAGACTGGGAATCAAACTCTTCGGGCAAAATGTATGTCTCAAAAGTTTTCCTAAAGTGTGAAATTGCTGTTGTGCTTTTGGAAATAGCGTGGTTTGAGTGGATTTGTGGTGACTGCTTTTGTGTTGTTGGTACGCATATTGGTGCAATTGTTGGACGTAGTGCAGTACATTGATATTTAATGGACTTGTGTTATGAAGTAATGCTTGTGCAATAATTTGTGACGGGCAAGGTATTGTCTTGACATGTTTTTATTTAGAAACATTATTTCTTTCACATTGCCATAGCACAGGCACTTCCTTTTCTTGTCTTCCACCTGGCCAGCCTTTGAAAAAATTTTCTTGCAGGGCACAGAGGTTGCAGGGATGGCAAAATGGACCATTGCAAGTTTATATAGGTGAGGGAAGACCCCTGCATTTTTGTCCAAGTACACCACTGGGTCTTCCACTCTTGTCAGGTATGCATCTGCTAGGTACTGTTGAACTTAAACCATATCATTAGCACTAGCACTCTGTATTCTCCTGGGGCATATACTACAAAGCCAGATTTAGGGTTAGTGAGCTTACTTCAGGTTTAACCCTGGGTTTTCAGTATCATGACGTTGGGTCACCTGTTACCAGGTTACATCACCAAGGTAACTTATGCTGCCCCCTTTTTTTTTCGAACTCTGTTGTCATCACCAACGCTCCCGTGGTTTCCCTGGCAATAAAACAAATATCAATTTTGAATTGTATAAAGGCCTGCAACCAGTGTTTGTTCACAAGTTTTGGGAAGTCCCTAATTTAGACAAAATGATCAGGTGAATGGAGTCTTAACAGTGACCTATAAAACAAATAGAAAGAGTAAAGAAAATATCAATAATGGTCACCAGTAAGATATGAACTCTATTTCCCTGATCATGTTGTCTACATCTATATCTCTCTCTCTCCAATAATCTCTGAAGTCATTAGTCCATCTTGTGTCTGATGGCTCATTACTCTCCCAAATCTCTCAGCCAAGGTTTCACGCATTCAAAATGTTTGTTTTTGATGCCTCATTTTATACATTATACCGGTATGTCAGTGCCTTTGACATGTGTGACATAGGTATCGTTCAAAATCACATGACCAAGTGTTTTGTTTTGGAACGTATGAAGACTATTTTGATATTTTCGACACTCACTGCATCGGATCAACGTATCGAAGTGTTTCGACACTATCTCATGTGACCAGAAGTGTTTTTAATCTCGTCTCGATACGTTGATCCGATGTGGTGAGTGTCGTAAACATGAAAACAGTTGCGACATTTGAGTGTCGAGCGGTCGTCATTATCTACGGCTAAGTCCCAGACTTCTGGCAGAGGCTACCAGATTGTCAGCCAAAATTGCCTGCTACTTGGTGGAATTAATTATGCCATCAATCTTGACCAGTGGACCTCTGAAATTCAAACATCACTGACCCACCACTATGTTTCACTATGGGTCTCCTTGTATACATTTCTGTTTTGACGCCAAACATGCAGATGTTCAATTTTGGTCTCATCTGACCAGAGCACCTTCTTCCAGATTTTGAATTAGAATGGGCTTTCTTCTGGCAACCCTTCCAAAGAGGCTGTGGTTGTGCAGGTGGCGTCTGATGGTGCCTTTTGAAACCTTGTGTCCTCAAGACGCCACCAAGGCCTGCAATTCTTTCACAGGATATTTTTGCTTCTCAATTCTCCCTATCCTGGGGGAATAAATTGAGATTTTCAACTGTTGAAAATAATAACGAATTAATTAATAATTGCAATTGCAGTGCTCAGTGGTATATTCAATCGTTTGTGGTATTTCTTGTAGCCATTACTAGATTTATGAAGGATTACAACTACCTGTCTCTGAACTGACAGTTCTTTTGTTCTCTTCATGGTGTTGGATGACAAAGGGATATTGCATACATGTTACCTCCTTTTTGTACCCTGATGTAACAGGTAGTGATGTAATGGTTCAATATAATTCCTTTAAGACTTAAGACAAACTTAAAGGTTTCATTTCTGGTTTAATTTTGTTAATCTTATTTTCAATAATATTTAAGGGTGCCATTGATTGTGAAACCTTGATTTGGAGAACATTGATTTTTTATTTAAACAATGAATGATTTTGGTTGGTTCCTTCATTTTACTTAAGAACTTTAGTCTGAAGCCTTTTCTTATGGTAAAAAGGACTCCAGATGTTGAGCACATCTTAATGAGTGATTGTTGCATCGTTGGGTCAGACATGGGACATTCTTCAATCACTTGATAACATTGTGAATAAAACGATTACCCTGTATCCCTCCAAGATATTCTGAGATGGTAAAAATCTCAGCAACTGTATAGGATGTGTTTTGCTGTTTCACTGGAGGACTCTACTAACCTGCTGCCTTCAAACCTTCAAAATGCTTCTTTTCACATTTTCAATAAGACTAAACAATTGACTTTGGATTCAAGTTTTCTTCAAAGCATCCCACTTTGATCAAAGCCATGGGGAATACCATGTACCAATCCGCTAACCTTTCCCAGAGTCACTGCAGGTTTTTCAATGAAGGTCCTTGCAGACAGAGGCCAGTTGTAGAGAAGTCGATGCAATTTTAAGCCCTGCTTATAATAATCCCCTAGGCTCTGTGGAGCTCTCACTACGTAGTCAGGGTGGATCTTTGCCTATGCTGCTGGGAGATTTCTCTGGCTTAAGCCCAGCACAATGGACCTGTGTGAGCAATGACTCACTCTGGACCAATGGGATACATCTAGCCTATAGGCCTGGTCTCCTCGTTGTGGTTGAACTGCTTGCACATGTTCTAGGTTGAGATTGTTTGTGAATGGAAGGGCAAGAAATTGAAGCATGTATCATGTGTAAATGGCCCTCCATGCGCTCAATGTTTCATCTGTTCCTGTCTTACATTTGCCAAACAATGTTTTTCAAATTCCCCTAAACATGTTCAAATGGGAGTTTTTCTGTCAGTAGTTGCAACGGTTTCAATTTAATTACTTTCATACCTTCAGATGTAGAGGTTGAATAGGGTTAACATGTACAAACATACCCACACAAACACGTTGAAACGCATGTTCTTTTGGACTGATGTTGGAACTCATCTCGATACGTTGATCCCATGCAGTGGATGTCAAAAACATGGAGACTGTTTCGGCACTCGAGTGTCAATCCGTCCATCAATACACAGGAGGATACAATTACTGCAGAGGTCATTAGTTCTAATTTCCGTGACTGATTTCTGTTTCGTATTCATGCACTGCAAATAAACTTTGTGTGTCTCTCTCTGTCTCTCTCTGTCTCTCTCTCTATCTCTGTGTCTCTGAACCTATTTAATTGTCATCACTTTCAACTTCAGCACCTGCATGGCAACTAGTGTGTCACAGGTAGTTTTCTTTGATGAGGCACATAGTGGTAAACGCGTCCGTGTTCTGTGTCTAATTGACCATGAAGGATGTTTAATAGCGATGCCCCACTCTGAAGGCACTCAATCAGGATCTGGGTGCGGTGTGCACTAGCAGAGTTTAACAGTGGATAAAATGTAGACTGTATTTGATACTTTCTTTTTACCTGTTTTTACTTTCACATTTTATAGACTTACACATTTAATTTCAAACTAGAGAAGGTGCCTACAATATGTGAGCTTAATGGTGTCCCAGTGACAGTCAATATGCCCGGCTGACGCAAACGTTTTCATCCATAAATGACCCACAGGTCCTGCTTTTAAGCCAGGCTCTTTTCCAAAGCCTCTTCTGCTCCCTCAGCATACTTCCATAGGACAGCCAAACAAGGAGGAAACCCCCTGCCATTATGGGACTGTTGTGTGGTGCCATTGAGAAGTGGGCAGAGATGAGGGTGTCAAGTAGCATTTTCTTTAGTAGTGACAGCATTAAAGTCTGTTAGTGTATTAAACGATACGCTAAGGCCCTTTTTTATGGTGTAACTACTGAATGTGGTAGAAAGTTGTTGTGATGCTAGCTTTAGGTTTTTACTTTTAGTTAAAGTCAGTACTGGACTGCACTTCCGTTTCCCACTAACCCTGCCTTGTCGGCAGCTCTAACTCCTTAGACCACAGGTGTCAAACCGGTTCCACGGAGGGCCGAGTGTATGCAGGTTTTCGCTCTTACCTTGTACCTGACTGATTGAATAGGTTACTAATTGGTTAAGATCTCCCCTCACCTGGCAGTCTAGTTCTTAATTGGGCTCTAATTGAAAGCAAAGACCAAAAACCAGCATACACTCGTCCCTCCGTGGAACCGGTTTGACATCCCTGCCTTAGACCGATGCGGGATGGCAAGGGGCGTGCACCTGGTTCATCCAACCATATGTCGCCCAGCCGCCGATTCTTTTCACACTGCTCATCCAACATGCAAGCCTTTAGTCAGATCATGTACGGGATGAATAGGTTCACCAACTATACTTTCGTGAATTTAATTCACAGGCACCCGATCTGCACAAGGAGCTGCTGGAGAGGGATGTGGCAGAATAGATAATCTGATAAATCTAACCCAAATCCCAGGCAGCGCTACTCCCATTTGCACTGCCTCGTGCAGGAGGTCTGGGGGTAGTTGGATGTGTTTTCTTTATAAGTTTGTCTAGCCTGTGAAACGGCTCCTAATCAGGTTAACGCACAGGTTTTCCTTCAAGGGAACAATTGGGGTTTCGTGCTTTGCTGAAGTGCACATTGACCGCTTTTTGCCCCTTGATGGATTGTGGATTCAAACCAGTGAACTTCTGGTTATTGGCCTTATGTTCTAGCCTCGTTGCTCTCATCAGCAGGCTATTTGCTGCCACAAAGGACATCCGTCTTGGAAACTCTGTGGTTGAATGTTTGCTGGCAGCCTCCACCACCTCCACAAAAACCTTCAGCATAGCTCGGGGATTAAAACGGCAGATCCCACAGCTCAAGTCGCTGGCATCGGCAATCAATTCAAAGCAGTACACCAATTCATTCTCATAATGAGCTCCTGTCTCGATCCAGTTTATGGAATAGAGTAATCATCATCAGCTGATTGTGGAAGACCGTTACTGTCAAATGGAGAGATGGTGTGGGGGGGATCATGTCCTTACTGCTTACCCATGCAGGAACAAATGCTTTATGGATAGTGTAAGTCTGCACTCCTAGCTGAATGTATGGAGAGATTCCTTTAGCCAAAGATGGACAATTAATTTAAATTGTCCAGCCATTTTTTTTATTTTTTGGCAGAAAATGTATTGTTATGAATTACTTTGTCCAAATGTTTGAAGAAGGAACTTGGATTTATAGTTTTTTTAACGATGCATTCTGCATTTTTGGCCAATGGTTGTAAAAGGGGTGCTATTGAGCTAAAAATGCTCCCTGAAAATGTTGTGTATTTGTGCTTTTTCATGATTGGTGCTCCATGCCATCTAACCCACCCAACTTGAACCTGGAATTTCATGGCCAACGGAGGTATGACAGTGATTGTACTTATTCAGCGTCTGTGCAGCAGTCCAAGGTGGCTGGATGAAGTTGGCATGGGTTTCAATGTCATTGCGAGAAAGTAATCACAGTACAGTATATGGCAAGGCTGAGGCATCGTTGTGTCCCAAATGACACCCTACTCCCTATATATATCACTAGATTTGGGCTGATCAGACTGGTCCAACCTAGTGCACTGTGAAAGAAATAGGATGCCACTTAGAAGCCTCTGGTAATTTGCTTCTGCACTTGAGTAAATCTGTGTAGAGGAGGAGCCAGACTCTGACGGAGCAAAGCTTGGGGCTGAAGATGCATTATTGTCTGTGTACACCTTCACAGGAAGGTCTCCTGCTCCACCTAAGTCCCCATCAGCAGTAGAGCAACTGGGCTGTCGCTACAACACACCATGAACAGATGAATTACAAATGACACCCTATTCCACACGTATAGCACTTCTACTGATGAGCTCTGGTCAAAAGTAGTGTACTGTATAGGGAATAAGGTGCCATTTTGGCTACAGATGGACTACTATGTCTCATTGTTTTTCCATAAAAGAAGGGACCTGAAGCATATAAATACAGGTCCTTCTCAAGAAATTAGCGTATTGTGATAAAGTTAATTATGTTCCATAATGTAATGATAAAAATTTTACTTTCATATATTTTAGATTCATTGCACACCAACTGAAATATTCCAGGTCATTTATTGTTTTAATACTGATGGTTTTGGCATACAGCTCATGAAAACACAAAATTCCTATCTCAAAGAATTAGCATATCATGAAAAGGGTCTCTAAATGAGCTATTAACCTAATCATCTGAATCAACTTATTAACTCTAAACACCTGCAAAAGATTCCTGAGGCTTTTAAAAACTCCCAGCCTGTTTCATTACTCAAAACCGCAATCATGGGTAAGACTGCCGACCTGACTGCTGTCCAGAAGGCCATCATTGACACCCTAAAGCAAGAGGGTAAGACACAGAAAGAAATTTCTGAACAAATAGGCTGTTCCCAGAGTGCTGTATCAAGGCACCTCTGTGGGAAGTCTGTGGGAAGGAGAAAGTGTGGCAAAAAACGCTGCACAACGACAAGAGGTGACCGGACCCTGAGGAAGATTGTGGAGAAGGACCGATTCCAGACCTTGGATGACCTGCGGAAGCAGTGGACTGAGTCTGGAGTACAAACATCCAGAGCCACCTTGCACAGGCGTGTGCAGGAAATGGGCTACAGGTGCCGCATTCCCCAGGTCAAGCT
>JACXGM010000288.1:34098-80175 GCA_016801145.1 Umbra pygmaea
CCTGAAGTCCAGTGTCAAGTACCCACAGTCAGTGATGGTCTGGGGTGCCATGTCAGCTGCTGGTGTTGGTCCACTGTGTTTTATCAAGGGCAGGGTCAATGCAGCTAGCTATCAGGAGATTTTGGAGCATTTCATGCTTCCATCTGCTGAAAAGCTTCATGGAGATGAAGATTTCATTTTTCAGCATGACCTGGCACTTGCTCACAGTGCCAAAACCACTGGTAAATGGTTTACTGACCTAGGTATTACTGTGCTCAATTGGCCTGCCAACTCTCCTGACCTGAACCCCACAGAGAATCTGTGGGATATTGTGAAGAGGAAGTTGAGCGACGCAAGACCCAACACTCTGGATGAGCTTAAGGCCGCTATCGAAGCATCCCGGGCCTCCATCACACCTCAGCAGTGCCACAGGCTGATTGCCTCCATGCCACGCCGCATTGAAGCAGTCATTTCTGCAAAAGGATTCCCGACCAAGTATTGAGTGCATAACTGAACATAATTATTTGAAGGTTGACTTTTTTTTGTATTACAAACACTTCTTTTATTGGTCAGATGAAATATGCTAATTCTTTGAGATGGGAATTTTGGGTTTTCATGAGCTGTATGCCAAAATCATCAGTATTAAAACAATAAATGACCTGAAATATTTCAGTTGGTGTGCAATGAATCTAAAATATATGAAAGTTTAATTTTTATCATTACATTATGGAAAATAATGAACTTTATCACAATATGCTAATTTCTTGAAGGACCTGTATGTCAGGATGGATTATCACCACAAGGTTGTGGGGTTGACAACATTTCCCTAAATGGCCTACCGTGGTCTCGTAATTGTTTCTTACTTTCGTCTTTTCCTCAGGCTAATTTTGGCTGCAAACAGAGATGAATTTTACAACCGGCCTACCAAACCTGCAGACTTTTGGGCAAGCAACAATGAAATCCTTAGCGGTAAGTATCTGCACTTGATGTTGAATTATAAGCAACAAACTGTGGGACTCCAGACCTCTCCTATCCTCCCGATCTGAGTGCAGCAAAATATTTCAGCACAACCTCTTTCTGCCAGGATGCATTTATGCTCTGTGTATTGGTTTCTATGTTAACAGTCCAATGTTTTGAGTTGACGAATTTAATGAGCGTGCCCCCATGAGTCATTCTATTAGGACCACAGCGCGTGCCTGAACACGACAGTCACAAGTTTTTCATCCCTTCCCAGGTCCATCTCTAATCCTGCCTTGTGTCGGCAGCTCCGCAACTCCTTGGACAGATCTGTGGGATCGCATGTGGCGCTTCCAACCATGTCGCCCAGCCGCCAATTCTTTTCACACTGCTCATTCAACACAGATTATGTACGTACGTGATGATTAAGATATCAAATACCAACTATACTTCTGCGATTGTATTTACAGGCGCCCGATCTGGAAACAAGGAGTCAATGGAGAGCGACTTGGCAGGATAGATAATCTGATTTATCCAACCCAAATCCCAGGCAGCGCTATGCCAATTTGCAATGCAGTGACTACGCCATGCATACCACATGTTGACGAACTTGACATCCTGTGGTTTGGTGGACGCAGATTTCTAGCAGCAACCTTCTTTGTCTGTTGGGAGTAGTAGTAGAGACAGTAGTACACACCATTAGATTTGACTTGCAGGAGGGTCTACGGGGTGTAGTGGGGTAAGTTGCTGCATTGCAGGACAGTGTGCTTCATGATAGTCAGTAGTTCGAGCCTGACTATGGGTTCTCCAGCTTTCTCCAGAACAAGGCAGCGCCAATTGACCTAGCGCTGCCTGGGATTTGGGAAGGATAAGCCGAATCCACCTTGCCACATTGCTCTCCAGTGACAGTTCTATTGTGTGCAGAAAATTAAATCACTGATGTATAGTTGTCGCGCATAGTCATCCCTAGATTGATCCGACTAAAGGCTTCCATGTTGAAGGAGTACTATGAAAACAATCGGCGGCTTTTGACGTGGTTTGATAAACCATGTTAGCAGCTGAGCGCCCTGTCACCGTCCCACAGATCTGTCCATGGAGTTGCAGAGCTGCCGACAAGGCAGGGTAAGTGGCAATTAGGAGGGGAGAATTTTTTTTAAAAATCTAACAAAAACAACACACAAGATTTTACTTATGGAACATGCAGCTCCTTAATCTACGGCTAGTCCAACCCAGTAAAGTTGGCTAAGATAGTGAACATCAACTCTGGCATCAACTCTGGTCTGGGTTTGTGTTTCCCTAGCTATGTCGGTGGGCTCATTGGTTAAGGAAATTAGATTTGCCTAATCATCCTGTCTGTGCCTATAGACGGCTTTCAAATGCACCCCTCAAACAGGCTGGCCACACTATACTTTTAGCTTCAGTGTGAGGGAAATTATTTGTAGCCTACATGACATTTATAATTGAACATCCTGTTTCTCTAGGTATATTTCTGATTTTGTGCTGTATCAACAGCTCGGTATGTCTGTTCTACTGGATCAATATTCTCCAATAACAAATGGGGCAAATCACACCGGCTGTATTCAAGCAATCAGATTGCTGATATTCCTGTGAGATGTGTTTACTCCACATTCATCCGCTTTGCTGATTTGTTTACACACAGTGTTGATGAGTTATGAGTCAACTCTAATCTCTGGTTTAAGTGGATCAGGAGCTTTGTTGTCAGCATTATGTCAGTCACTCTTATGATTGACATACAGTGAACGTACACTGCCCTCCACAATGATACATCTACAGAACCTAGGATAGGAAGGGTACACACAATAAGGAACGCATTCACAGTAAAGAAGTGATGTTATCTAACATTTTAACATCGAAATGTGCATTAATATTGCTTCCAGGTGAATGTGGGTGAATGGTGACTTGTGTTGCATACATTACATGAATTTAGCTTTTCTGTGGGATGGTGTTGAAAAGATTGAAACCCAGTTAAAGGAGAAGGGAACACATTAATGTGTTCACCTGCCCGTCTGGAGATCCAGTCAAGATCACCAACATGGGTACTCCCGAAAGGAGCGGTATATTCTAGAACAATGAGAAGATTAGGTTTGGTTCGTAAGACCTTCTAGGCTGCCAATCATTGCGACTTGTGTTTGATAAATGTCTTTCTTGATTTGAGCACTAGATTTTCTTGAATCAATTGATAGTAATATTTCTGTCCAATGTTTAGTGTGAAAGGAAGTGATTAACAGCAATGCCATTTGATCATGTTCACCAAGAGGTCTGATATTCCTTTGGGGGGGCCCTCTAGGCCTGCTTTTCTGGTCTATTACACACTTTCTATTTTTAGACACTGGATAGCCATTAGTGTGTTTTTCTGTGGTGTTCGTTGTCAGGGCTGGACCTGGAGGAAGGTAAAGAAGGAGGTTCTTGGCTGGGGATTACCAGGAGGGGCAGGCTGGCTGCACTGACCAATTATCTGGAAGGAAGGCCCAATCCAGACTTACAAGGAAGAGGTGAGTGCCGAGGATTGGGCACAGTCATTATTGATTGAAGACATATCCAGGGAACATCCTTAGAGCTGTTTGATATTGGATTATTAAAAAACTAAATCCCCAGATAGCAAAAGCTAATGTTGAACTAAAATTGTATTTTGTGAGCATTAAAAATAAAGGATTCGTTTACAAGCGCCACACACACACACAGGTCTGTGTGTGTGTGTGTTTTGCTCTTCACGCTGTCCATACCACTCCCTGAGGGAAACATGCCTTTGTTTAATAGCAGCGTAGTTTCGACCACGTTTCAGGCCTTTTCCTAACAGATGTATTTTACTTTTTTCCCACTAATGCCTGCAGTATGCTTGAAATTTCCGACGCGGGGATTTCGAGCGTGCAAGCCAAGACCGCGCACAACTCTTAGTTAATGGTTCATAATAAAACTGTAAATGGTTCATAACAACACAGTTAAGATAATCTTAGCCACTGTTGACATTAACATCAATGCTGTTGCCAGTTCTGCCATCGTTTACCTTTTCTTCTTCTAGTCTGTAGAAATATCAAAGTCTGTAGCCTCTGTTCTGGAGAAGACTGCAACTAGTGTCGCGAGCACCAGCACAAATATAAATGTTACGGTGCTCCCATGACGTCACTTAGGCGCGCGCAAGGTCGTGAACATCTAGTATACCACAGGTTTAACCCGGCCATGTCTGCAGCTCCACAACCCCTCCTTGACTGTCGGTGGAGAGCGCTCACATGATTCATGTAACATGTCGCCGAGCCGGACGATTTTTTTCGCACTGCTCATCCAACGCGGAAGCCTTTAGTTGGATCCTGAAGATTACGTTCACCAACCATGCTTCCACTATTGAACTCCCAGGCACCTGATCTGCACACAATGAGTCGCTGGAGAGCGACGTGGAAGGATATAATCAGATCCCATGCAGCGCTATGCCAATTTGCGCTGCCTTGTGCTGGAGGTCCGGAGAAAGTCTGAGTAGCCAGATAAGGCTCGATTCCTAACAGATTTTAAGCTGAAAGGCAGGTCCCCATCCTGTGTAGCCTTTGCTTATTTCACATTGCTAAATAACATGGAAACATGGAGAACACTCAGCCAACCACTTTCTGTTACTCACATTGTTCCTCATGGTCAGTATGTCTGCAGTGTTTCTTGTCAATACCCTTTTATTAACAGGTTAGTCCCATTCAGATACATGTCTTTGTTTTCAGAAGAGACCTTAACCAGGAGGTATTGTGTGGACAAGGCATGGGAGAAAAAAATGTATACTGTAATGTATCACAATACTCTTTGCCAATATTAGTATCGATTCTCAGGCCCAAAAATCTATATGTAGTTAGTATATTTTTTTGTAAGCAAAGCAGTCCAAAAGATCACCAGGAAATGCTAATACATATAGACATATTTGTCTAGAACACATTCATCAGTTTATATTGTAATGACAAAGTACAGTGGGGCAAAAACATATTTAGTCAGCCACCAATTGTGTAAGTTCTCCCACTTAAAAAGATGAGGCCTGTAATTTTCATCATAGGTACACTTTCACTATGAGAGAAATCCAGAAAATAACATTGTAGGATTTATGAATTTATTGGTAAATTTCTCGGTAAAACAAGTAATTGGTCACCTACAAACAAGCAAGATTTCTGGCTCTCACAGACCTGTAACTTCTTCTTTTAGAGGCTTCTCTGTCCTCCGCTCGTTAGCTGTATTAATGGCACCTGTTTGAACTTGTTATCAGTATAAAAGACACCTGTCCACAACCTCAAACAGTCACTCTCCAAACTGCACTATGGCCAAAGACCAAGGAGCTGTCAAAGGACACCAGAAACAAAATTGTAGACCTGCACCAGGCTGGGAAGACTGAATCTGCAATAGGTAAGCAGCTTGGTGTGAAGAAAGACCACTGATAATCTATCTCGATCCAGGGCTCCACACAAGATCTCACCCCGTGGGGTCAAAATGATCAAAAGAACGGTGAGCAAAAATCCCAGAACGACACAGGGGGACCTAGTGAACGACCTGCAGAGAGCTGGGACCAAAGTAACGAAGGCTACCATCTGTAACACACTACGCTGCCAGGGACTCAAATCCTGCAGTGCCAGATGCATCTCCCTGCTTAAGCCAGTACATGTCCAGGCCCGTCGTTTGGATGATCCAGAAGAGAATTGGGAGAGGGTCATATGAAACCAAAATTGAACTTTTTGGTAAAAACTCAACTCGTTGTGTTTGAAGGAGAAAGAATGCTGAGTTCCATCCAAAGAACACCATACCTACTGTGAAGCATGGGGGTGTAAACATCATGCTTTGGGCCTGTTTTTCTGCAAAGGGACCAAACGACTGATAAAGGAAAGAATGAATGGGGCCATGTATCGTGAGATTTTGAGTGAAAACCTTCCATCAGCAAGGGCATTGATGACGAAACGTGGCTGGATCTTTCAGCATGACAATGATCCCAAAGACAGGGCCCGGGCAACAAAGGACTAGCTTTGTAAGAAGCATTTCAAGGTCCTGGAGTGGCCTAGCCAGTCACCAGATCTCAACCCCATAGAAAATCTTTGGAGGGAGTTGAAAGTCCTTGTTGCCTAGCGACACCCCAAAAGATACCTGCTCTAGAGGAGATCTGCATGGAGGAATGGTCCAAAATACCAGCAACAGTGTATGAAAAGCTTGTGAAGACTTACAGAAAACGTTTGACCTCTGTCATTGCTAACAAAGGGTATATAACAAAGTATTGAGAAACTTTTGTTATTGACCAAATACTTATTTTCCATCATAATTTAACAATAAATTCATAAGAAATCATACAATGGGATTTTCTGGATTTTCTTTCTCATTTTGTCTCTCATAGTTGAAGTGTACCTATGATGAAAATGACAGGCCTCATCTTTTTAAGTGGGAGAACTTACACAATTGGTAGCTGACTAAATACTTTTTTGCCCCACTGTATTTCATTTACATTTCCTGAAAGCTAAACACTGTGCTTTCAGAATAATGCACGTCAAGGCAGTTTGTGCATTCGTCACCATCTCCCAGCTTTTAGACGGATACTAATGGGGAGATGGCAAACGTCACTATATTCACTTGCATTTCATAAGCCATACTTTGTCAGTTGGCCGCACCATGCATTGTGGGTAATACATGCTAAGCAACAGCTTAACAACAGAAATGTGATTGGTTGATATCTTTTTTTTAATTATTATTTGTCAGACAGGAAACAATACCTGTACTGATAGTGCAGTTTGAGTGATTTTCCAAATATAACTGTTCCAAATGCTGATACTGACGTTTTTGGTATTGTGTTTTAAGGTAAAACCATTGCCAGCCAGAGGATTATGTTGGTTGGTAAAATACTATAATGTACTATAGGCTTAAATGAGAAGTCAATGATGTATCATATAGTCTATATATTTTGTAATATACTTTATTTTATTAGTATGCATATGTATATTATAGGAGTGTGCCGTTTTGGGTGGATAACCTTTTTTAATATAATCAAGACAAACATTTTTCACATTTAAATCCATTAAAACACTTAGTTTTTATGAAATGATTGCCATGCTTTTGTTATAGTATTAAATGTTTTTGGCAATTTGTTGTATTCCATTGAACTGTTTAGCATGTTTAATCAAGAAACGAAGCAGAAAATTGCAATATTGATTTGCCATGCGTTCAGAATCGCGAGAATCGTAAGTATCGCAATACGTATCGTGATAAGATTGTATCGTGAGGTCCCTTGCAATTCAGCCCTAGGGTCGACGCCCTCTTAAATCAGGGCTGCTCAGTCCTTTTCTCCCCAGCCTACGTTTGCTTTTCCTCCAGTTAGTTATTCAAATCAGGTGTGCTAGAATACCTACAGGACAACAGGCTTGGGCAGCCCTGCCTAGATGTCCTATCCAAATGTTTCTTGTTGTGATGCCAGCCAGCTGACTGAGTTCCCTCCTACTAAATGTAGGGATCCTAGTTCTGCCAAATACTGGTATTATCTGAAGGGATGCAAGAATAAGGGTTTACTGTGTTGTAGGGTTCCTGGTGTCCAACTTCCTGACAGACCACAGCCAAGACAGCTGCTCGTATCTGAAGAAGGTGTCTTCTGAGGGACATCTCTACAATGGCTTCAACCTCCTCACAGCAGAGTTCAGGTGAGTCAGGTGTATGATCTGACTCATCAGGGTATGACATGTGGTCTTGACGGAGCTCTGAGTGGAACTATAAAGACCATGGACTATTTTATATATTTTATATATTTGGCTGTAACTCTCAATGCCCATTTCTGGCATAGATTTTTTTCTAATTGACTTCTTACAGCACTGCAGTTATTTTGTTTCTTCTACAGTCCAAATGTGACCAATTTTTAAATTGACCACTAGCACAAGGCTCCTACAGTAGTTCTCTAAAACACTTTGCACCTGGCTTTTTAGACACTAAGATTTTAGCTATTTCAATAGTGTCTTCAGCCTTCAATTCATGCTTAGTGCCAGGGTGGATTTGACATTAGGTATTCTGTTACCATGGGTTCCCCCTGCTGTAGTGTCATGTGACTCTGTGTGCATGGATACGGGAGATAAAGCCTGATCTCCAGGGTCCATCAGACTTAGAATAAAAAGCACAAGCTATAGCCACCTGCTCTCTCTGTTTCCTTCCTGTCGCTCAGTGAACACAAATAAAACCTTTAGTTGAAGAAGGCCTTATTAGAATTCTGAGAGAACACCTGTTCATATTTCTTTTTCCTTTACCCGGGTCTGACTTCTGAGCACTTGTCAAAAGTCGAGGTTCTTTGACAGTTGAAACCCAGAAGATGTTTAATGTAGATAACGTTTGTTTCCCATCTTTCTGTTTTTATTTGGCTCTCTGCAGCATACAGGAGGATTTTAATGCCACGCCTTGTGATGTACACTAGAGAGCAAAAATAAGTGGTTCCCGCTTGGAAAAATCAAAGTGAAAAAAATGAATTTATAGACACACCGTTGGCATGGCAACGTGGTTCTACTAGGTCTCATTTTGGAAGTCACAGGTTTCAGGGAAAACTTTTCCGACTTCCACCTGGGATTTCCCTGGTGGTTGTAGAGCTGTTGAAGCATCCATCCTGCTAAACATGGCCGAGGGCAGGTGAGGCAGTGTGAGAGGATCTGGCTTGTTTAACCATTCCATCCTCCTGCTGTTCTTTCTTGGTTCCAGGCATTGTTCTCTTCTGAACTATACTCCTCTCTTAATAATGATTTGTTTATTATAGCAGACAGAAATCACAGGGCGTGTTGTAATCCTATACAGGGATGCAGAGAACCTGGTTATGACCAGGAGTTTTATTTTGTATGGTGTGCCGCTGCCCTGATGGCAAACACGGCTGCCACCGGAAGTGCGCTCACCTAACGTGAGACGTCAGCTCAGAGAGCAACTGCCAACAGGCTACCTACACGATGTTGGTTTAATGCGTGCTTTGGCCCCGCCAATCATCTGCTTCTGAATTCACTCCATCCCTCTGTCTGCCTACGCCCACTGGGCGTCCTGCAGGCCCACAACAAGATGTATGGATGCTGACAGATAAGACGCCATGGTACACAACACCCTAATAAAACAGACAGGCCATGGCAGCGGCTGGGACTGTAATGTATTCGTTTGTGAAGCTGTTTAATAAACAGGCCTATTACAGAGCTATTATTTTCCCCTTAGCACAGTGAAACCACAGTGAACCTGCTCTGTATCCATGATACAAATTAGGCCATGTTTTACCATTGGTGGATTTCTCATTCATCCAATGACACGGCACATTGATGATATGATTATGTAGGATGTGACATGTGGAGGCCATTTGGAACATTGTGTGATGTGCATCCCTATCGTCATGGGGATGCAGTAACAGGACATGTGCATAGTCAGCCCTGAACTCAAAAGAGACCGTAACCTTTGAAAGGTTTGATGGGGCAATATGTTGTTTCTTTAATTACAAAATCAATGTTGATTGCAGATTTTATTTGATTACGATTGTATTGTTTTGCAGGACTCCGTGTACGTTTTGTTAGTAATATCTTTGTTATACATTGTATCACTGTACATTTGCCTACAATGAGACAAAGTTTCAGAAAGCTAAAACATCTGGACACAAGCAGTATGTCTTGCAATGAGATCATGGTAAACATATGCACTGGTCTCATTCTAGATAGAATTAAAGTCATGTGTGAATTGTTATGTTGTGATGCAGGATTGTGATGATTCAGTGACATTTACGTAATGCAACGTAAATATGCAACTGATGTGTTCGCTCTTGGATAGTGGTTGTATTGAATAATAAACCGCAATGCTCCTTTGGACCTTCTGGATGTTAACACATTTGGAGATAATCTTTAGCTTGTACATTTTTTGAGCGGGTGTTTGAATTGCTTGGATAGTACAGTGTTTCCCAAACATTTCAATATTGTACTCCCATTGACCAGCGCCAAGTACCCCCTGACCAGCGCAAAACCTTTTTGGTAGAAAAAAAGTCTATATACAGAGGTACAATACAGTTCTGGCAGTGATAGATTGACTTAACAAACTTTTTTTAAAACAAAAACATTTAAGTGCTACATTTCAAATGTTTAGAATCCATCACTTAATTAATTCATTATTATAGTATAATTATTTTAGGAATTATGCATGACATATTTTTAAATTAGCATTTTTGCAAAAATGTAATGTACCCCTGCAGTACTCCAAGGTACCGCTAGGGGTACACATACCCCCATTTGAGAAACACTGGGATAGTAGGTATCAGCAGCTAGGCGGTGAGGTAGGAAGGAATGGCAAAGACAGTCAACCGAGGGCTCAAACCCCCAACGCCATGGTGCGTGTGTTGTTCATAAGTCTGCAACAAGCCTTTGTTTATACCTTAGTTAGTATACATGCTGAAATACTTTAAAGCATTTCTAATACATCCTCAAAGCACTTTAGAAATGTGATAATGTGGTGTAGGTTTGATGGCCTTTTCTTAATTGAAAGAGCTATTTGATCAGATCAGTTTGATCTATTTGATCAGATCACAGTTTGATCTATTTAATCAATTCCTCAGCTGGTTTGTGGTGTTTTCTGCTTAATGTTTTGGAAAGCAAAAATACTAAAGTCCCTGAGTTCTTTGAAATGGCATTCTCTGAACTCTTTGAGCTATGCCAAATTAATTAATAATAAGTGGATGTGTCTTCTCCTTGCAGTAGAACTGCCGAGTTTTAGATGTTTTCATCAGAGGATCTGCTTATCAAAATCTCTGTCAATTCTTTGAGAGATCCAGCTACCTCGGAAGTCAATTTGACTCAAACCACTGACTGCTCAAGTAGCCATTGTGCCTCTGGGTGAGACTGTTGAGTTTAGACCGCCATCTGTCCAAACAGTGTATCACACAGTGTGTTTGGGTTGGAACCCAGAGCAATCAATAGGCCCAGCTCCTCCACCCAGAGAGCCCAGAGCACCATCTGGCCACTACTCAACAGGGTTGCAGTTCTATATCATTTAGGGGAGTTGTTGACATGAGGCAATAAGGCTGTACAATAGTCCTTGGAATTACATGCAAAGATGGTGGGTTTGGGTTGATACCGTGGTTACGAACACTTACATTGCAGTGTTGCTGTTTCCCTTGACTTTAGTCTACAAGAGACATTGATATTCTTCTTGTTTTGAACATGTTTTCAAAATGTCGTATTATTTTCCCCAATGCCCTTTGTTAGCACATCAGCCCACCTGCCCCAGGCCATTTACACCCTTATGAGAAGCAGTAACACAAACGGATACCCTTTGCACAGGGGCTGGGATTATTATTTTCCCTGCTTAATTTCTTACTGCAGCATGAACAAATGTACACGATAGGACAGTGGACAGGCAAATTAGCTTGTAATTAATTGAAAGGGATAAACATTTAGCGGACAGCGGAACTCCTAATGTCAGACAAATTTGATCCTGTCAGTCCTCTATCTGCAGATGTTGTTATTTGTTGAGTCTTTATCTCATGCCTGGAGAGTAACCTTCTGTCATTGTAGCACTAGCATAGGGGTGGGCAAATGTTTTTGCTTGAGGGCCACATTGAGTTTTTGAAACCAAGTGAAGGGCTGCATAGTATAGCTATATGAGAAAAAAAAAGGAAATAGGAAATGTTCGGCCAGCCAGTAACCAGTGCATCATTTGTAAATCCTGTGGTCCCGGTAAGCGTGCGAGATGAAGATCAAGGAGAGAAAAATGGACAACAATGCAGCAGTGCAACAGACTGATTTAAAAAACCTGGTAGCCTAGCTAGCAGAGATGTTCGCCTTAGTTTTGCAAGCTTTTCGGGTCCAACTGGCACAGCTCTGATGCTGTCAATGAAACGGGCAGTGAAAACTAGTGCTTGGTTTCAACCGAGAGCTTTGTTAATTTGACTACTTTTGCATGCAGGATGTTTTCCTCACTCATCACTAGTAACGATAATTACGTGTGTAAAAGAAAATAAATGTTTATTCGTTTTTTTAATACCATTTCTTTGTTTGACTTCTCAGAATTTAATCACCACTGTTTGTTTAAAGATCATGTAACCTACTTGCAGACACCTGCGCATCAAGACGAGCGCATATAAAGTCATTTCCATCAAAAATCGTTTTTGAAATATGACAATTCAAGAAACCCCTGCGGGCCGGATCAAAGTGCCGGTGGGCCGTACTTTGCCCCCCCCCCACACACACACACACACACACACACACACACACACACACAGTGGCAGGTGGAAACAAGTGTGAAAATAAACAGTTTGACACTGTATTCTACAACTGTTGGTCCTGGCATCTGAATGACTGGTTGCTGGAAAGTACAGTCTGGATTGGCTAGGTATTCTCCATAAAGCGATGAGGTTAGACATTTAAACACAGCAGCAACACACCACATTGACTAATGATGGTTGTCAGAAACTGACAATGAAATAAATGTACATTCAACACTTGTTTTAATTACCATGTGTTCATTCTGCAGTCAGAGCGATGCTGTATTAATCAGGGAAGGAAACAGGTTGGACCTACCCTCAGTGTGAAGGCCTAGTGAGATGGGAAGAGAATCTGCATCAGTGTGTTGCTTTACATTTGCTGAATATGTTCCTACAATTTACCACTGTTCTGTTAAACATTTGGCATTGAATTTGGTATAATTTGCTTACATACTAAGAAGCTCATTACCTGCTGCACATAATTGTTGAAAAGGAAAATAATAATAACAAATTTGTTTACTTGAGAATCTGCATATGAATTTTGGAAGATTCCCAAACTTCAACCGAACTGTAGTCAGTTACCAACTTGAATTTTTTATTTCCTCTCTCTCTCTCTGTCCAACAGGGCCAAAGAAGACACTGTGTGTTACTATGGAAACAGAGGTAGTGCTCAACCTCTTCATCTAAATCCAGGTTTGTATGTGGAATTGCCTTTTGCATTAATGTACTAGCATTATATAAATGCACCATACAAGCCATGCCAGTCACTGTAAAACCTTTGTGTAGGCTATGCCGGATTCTTACTGATGAGATTGTGCATTTGTTTGTGAGTACATGTTTTCTGTGGTAAAAACAAACATTGTGAAGGTAATGATGGGCAAAACGAGGCTTTCCGTAACAGAGACAATTGAAACATTTGAGTCGAGGCTTTTGAAACGCTCAAAACCTTTACTCAACAGTGACATCTCCTGGCATCTTTAATTATGGCACCCAACAGTCTTAAGGTTAATTCCACCATGGTATGACTGACACTTCTGTGGCCAGACTGAATGATTCCCATCCATCACAAACTGCATAGTTTTGAAACGGGTTGATAATTGTAATTTATGTCAACACTGGGGGTTATTGAATGAATTAGAACTGTGTGAGACCAACACTTTCCTAACAATGTCATACAATCATGATTTGGAGTGTTACCAAAACATCAAACTTATGTGAACTTCTCTGAGACTGGGAATCAAACTCTGTGAGCAAAATGTATGTCTCAAAAATGCTTTTGTGCTTTTGGAAATCGCTACGTTTGAGTGAGTGGGTTTGTACTGACTGCTTTTGTGTTGTTGGTACACAGTTGTGCAGTTGTTGGACATTAATATTAATGGATTTTTGTTATAAAGTAGTGTTTCTGCAATAATTTCTGGTGAGGAAGGTATTGTCTTTACATGTCTTTATTTAGAAACAATTTTTTTTTCACATTGCCATTGCTCAGGCACTTCTTTTTTGTCGACCACCTGGTCAGCCTTTGAAAGAATTTTCTCGCAGGGTACAGAGGTTGCAGGGATGGATAAATGGACCATTGCAAGTTTATATAGGTAACAGAAGACCCCTGCATGTTTGGCCCAGTATGCCAGGTATGCATCTGCTAGGTCCCTTTGAACTTAAACCATAGCATTGGCACTTGCACTCTGTTTTCTCCTGGTGTCACTGACTCTGTTGTCCAGGAGTAACCACAGGTTGTAATCACCAACGCTCCCCTGGTCTCCCTGGCAATAGAATAAAAATAATTTATTGTATAAAGGCCCGCGACCCATCGCTGGGATAAGCGCGTGCATGCGTGTAAAGGATTTATACAGAATGTCAAAGATATATTTATATATCCAATAATAGTAAACCTCTGATGTCGTTGGTCGAACTTGTGTCTGATGGCTCAATCTCTCAGCCAAGATCTCACACATTCAAAATGTTTGTTAATAAAGCGTCTTTTTACCCAATACATCAGTGTCTTTTGACAAGTGCGACACAAGTGCAATATCACATGACAAAGTGTTTCGACGCACTTTGTCATGTGACCAAAAGTGTTTTTCGAACTCGTCTCGATACGTTGATCCGATGCAGTGAGCGTGGAAAACATAGAGACAGTTTCCACACTTGAATGTCGAGCGGTCCATCACTGTGTGAACCGAGTCTTGATTCTTTAGCAATGTTGTTTGTGACTGCTGCTCCAGCAGGAATCTATGGTCTGAGTAACTCCCTGTTGGATACCCCGTGGAGAAAGATGCAACATGGGAAGAGACTGTTCACCAACATAGTCAACCAGACGCTGCCCTGTGACAGATTAGTTCAGGACCTGCTCAATGTCCTGAACAACGAGGAACTGTAAGTTTACCTGACAGAACGCTCCGTATCAGTAACAGATGACATGTCGGACTGCATCCAAACACTACACATGAAGACCCAAGCCAGTGCACTTTGTCACACTAGAACCCAGTTCAGAATGTAGTGGAGAAATTCAAAAGCCATCTCGAAAGTATCTTTATTTAAGATTGAGTTAGTTTGTATATTTCAACAAAGTTCATTTGAGATTATAAACCCGAGTTGTCATGTCCTAACAGAACGCTCCCCAAAGACCACTGACCTGCCTACCTCCTGTTAAATGCACCATACATCTCATTCAAAATGGTAGCCCCCATGATGAGCCATGTGGCTGCCACGTGATCATCCCTTCATCTAAAAATGGTGGCCCGTTGATTTCAACTCCCTGGTCACATGACATGGGAAAATCCTTCACTTCTAAAGATATAACCATTTTCTATACAATATATTGCATTCAGATTATTTCACTTCATATGTCCAATTCATATCCAATTAAATTATTGTTTATACTTCCAAACAAATCTTTTGCTCTTTAGAAAACACTGAACATCACATTGAAACCTATTACACATTGTTCAATCCACCCCATACTTCTAACATTTGTATATACTCATAAAGCTTCAGTACATTAAATAAATACACCACAAGCACAACTTAATTCACATTAATACATAATGTATACCTCCAACTCATAAAGGACATCATTGTGCCTACAAAGAACACTTTTGGACATTAAGGCTATGAATAAGCTGCTCAGTGTAGGTGCACGTACACATGGACATTTCACATGGTTATGTGTGAAACAGACATGAACATTGAATGTGATTATACCGTTTGAGGGGAAAGACTACACAGCTGTTGCTGGAACGTACTATAATGTGGGCTTAATTGCAAGCTTTTAGTAAGTGAACTTTTGCTCTCCCCACAGCGCCTACCATTCTCATTAATAGGTTGGTAACTTGGTACATCATGTAGTGCTGAAAGTTGTTGTATTATACATGTATATATTATATAACTGATGTGGACATTTTAATCACTTTAATAAACATGTTCTGTTCACATTACAGTAAAACATTTCACATTTTTAATTGGTTCCAGTCCTGAAGTAAAGGTGTGTTTTTGTCCATATTCTCCAGGAACACCCCTGACTCTGCACAGGAAACCCAAGGGGAAGGCTACAGCCCCCAAATGCTCCGGGCCCTGTCCTCTGTGTGTGTTCGCTCCCCACATTATGGCACCAGGTCAGATTGGTCCCAGTCTCTGATGCTAAGTAGCTAGGCCAGAGTGACAGAGGTGCTGATTACTCTGTAATATTTGGGTAGCTTTTCAGTGTCATATGGTTTTCCCTATATTTATAATGACAAGTCATTTGCACACTTTGTAAATGTATTTTTTAACAAATTGTCTAGGTGTGTAGTTTTCAAAACACAGGTATATCGAATTAGAGAAAGGCAGACTGGTCGAAATTAAAAAAAGAACAAGATGCTTCAACACTCAAATATACTGATGCCCAGAAAAGTGCTTAGTGCAAGAAAACTGTAATAGAAGAGTAAGAAACAAATGTATGCTGTGTTTTGATTGCTTTAACCCGATATATTTGAAATCCATAAGCCTCTGAGACATTGTTTGCCCGCTTTGATTTTCCTGTTTTAGGACCAATACCATTATTCTGATCGACACAGCAGGGAATGTGACCTTCACAGAGCGTACGATGCTTAACTGTGATGTCAGCCAATGGAGCACAAGCACATTCCAGTTCAAACTTCAGGACTGAAGACTACTACATGGAGTTACACGCTGTGCCTTTCTGCATCCGCATCGTACAACTGCTGCTCCCTGTTCCTGCAAGCAGCAAGCTTCGTCTTCACCTCTGTAAAATGAAAATGTTTTTTCCATTGAAATGGTGGAAGTGGGAGGGACAGTGAAATGTTAGCACTTTACTGAAAAGGGAGATTGACTGCACTTTTCAAGTAACTGTCTTTGGGAATTATTTTTGCTTGACTTATTATATGATTATATGTGAATTGATCAAATCTGTACTGTGCTTTATTTAATCATATGTTATCAAAGATTATGCTTTTCATATTTAATTGCAAATTTTAGTCAAGTTTTATTTTGCATTGTGTGTGCAGTTGTTTTGCCAAAAAACAAATTTTTAATAAAATTATTATTTAATCACATTGCATCTTTTTAAGTCTAATAAATGGAGACTGTCTATTCCGGCTGGTACTGCCTTCTAGGAAAATGCAGTTTATTCTTAAGTTGACATTTTCAGTAAAACCCATAGATGCAATTACAGCCATAAACTATCCATGTACAGTTAGGTCTGAAAATATTTGGACAATGACAACTTTTTCATTATTTTGGCTCTGTATTTAAATTGAATTTAAACCACTGAGATGCGTGACTGAATATTTGTACTTTGTGAAACTTTGTGTAATTTTATGTTGCCTTATGCATTGTCTTGGACAGGTCACGATTGCAAATTAGTTTTCTCAGTCGGATTATCTGGTTAAATAAAGGTGAAATAAATGAAATGCAGTTGAAGCACAGACTTTCAGCTTTAATTCATGGGGTTGAACAAAAATATTGTATGAAACATTTAGGAATTGTAAACATTTTCATACATAGTCCCTTTATTTCAGGGGCTTAAATGTAATTTGACAAATGAACACAATCATAAATAAGATGTTCATTTTTAATACTTTGTCGAGAATCCGTTATAGGCAATGACTGCTTGAAGTCAGGAACGCATGAGTTTCCTCCTTTATGTGATGTTACGTGATGTTCTGCCAGGCCTTTACTGCAGCTGTCTTCAGTTATTGTTTATTCATGGGTCTTTCTGCGTTAAGTTCTGTCTTCAGCAAAGTAAAATGCATGCATGTTTTACAGATGATGTAGTATGCTTTGGATCATGACCGTTCCAAGCCTTCTCCATACTTTTTTGTTCCCATCATTCTGGTACAGGTTGGTCTTAGCTTCATCTGTTCACAGGATGCTATTTCAGAACTGGGCTGGCATTTGTAGATATTGCCTGGCAAAGTGTAATTTGGCCTATCTATTTTTGAGGTTTATGAATGGTTTTCACCTTGTGGTGAACTCTCTGTATTTGCTCTTGTGAATTCTTCTCTTTATGGCAGACGTAAATAATGATATGTCTACCTCCTGGAGAGTGTTCTTCACTTGGCTGAATGTTGTGAAGGTTTTTTTATCATGGAAAGGATCCTACGATCATCCACCATTGTTGTCTTCCATAGATGTTCAGGCTTTTTTGTGTTCTCTCATTTGGCCACTCCTAATGTTCCTGCTATCTTCCATTGGATTCCTCTTTTTTTTTTTTGCAGCCTAAGGATGGCCTGTTTCACTTGCATTGGGATCTCCTTTGACCGCATATTGTGGGTTCACAGCAATGGCTTCGAAATGTGAATGCTACACCTGGAATCACCTCCAGACCTTTTACCTGTTTAATTGATGTGGCCGTAACAAAGATATAGCCCACACCTGTCCAGGAAACAGCTTTTGATTCAATCTTCCAATTACGTTTGGTCCCTTGATAAAAAAATTACAACTTGCCCTGTAGTATAATCTTAATAATTGCCCCAGATTTTTATTTACTTAGTAGTTACAAGACAAACTAGGAAAACATCATTGTTCAAATGTGGAAGTATTTTACATTTTGATTGTCTCCCTTGTCCGTTCCATATACTATGTATGCTGGACTGTTTGCCTTGCTAAACTGAACACAACTACATTTATTGTGCAGGCGTCTCTGTTTTCCAGCCATTTACCGTCACTTAAATTTTGAATGACTGTTTCTACCGTTAATTAATTGAATGGTTTGATGTGTACCAACAATCGGGATGTTTGGGTGTTTTTCTGTTACAAACTTCAGGTATACTAAAACAGAAACTTCCTATTTACCATGTCACTGTTCTAAATAAACTAAACTACTTTTCTATCTGTATTTTTGCTTTCATCTAAATCAAGCTAAAGTTTATTGATTACATTGCAGTGGAATATAAGATAATCACAATTTTTATTTAAAACCAAAATTAACACTAAATCCAATTTACAATCCAAGTAATATTAGCATTATTCCAAATAGTCTATATATGTGTAGAGATGGGATGATTTAACTTAAACAAACAATGGTATGTACATCAGTATGTATTTCCGAACTATAAACAAATACAGGAGTTCTTCATTGAAAAGCTTGCTGACAGACCCGGGTGGCCTTCACATTGGCCCATATATAAGCCCCCACATGGGTGTATAAATATTATGTAGGTTAAGGTAGAAGATGTATCCTGATAAACTATGTAAACTCAGAAAAAAAAGAAACGTCTTCTCACTTTCAACTGCTGACATTGTCAGCAAAATTTACATGTAAACAGTTTATTTCCCCCACTTTTTTTTAAACAATGTATTCCCTCTCTAATCCTGCCTTGTCATCAACTCCGCAACTTCGTGGGATGACGAGGGGCACCACATTGTTCATTTAATCACATGTCGCCTGAGCCGCAGATTCTTTTCACACTGTTTACCCAACACTGAAGGCTTTAGTTGGATCATGCATGGGATGATCACGTTCACCAACTATCCCATGACCATCGTGATGTAGACTCTCCTACAATGCATTGACTTAGATTGAATTCACAGGTGCCTGATTGCACACGGGATAGATAATACCATTTATCTATCCCAAATATAGGGCAGTGCTATGTCAAGTTACACTGCCTCATGCTGGAGGTCTGGGAAAAGTCAGCGAAGCCACAGTCAGGCTCAAACCACGGACTATTGTGGACTACCCCAACATGTGTAAACATTTGTATGAACATAAAAAGATTTAACATCTAAGACCAGGGCCGGCCTGAGGGATAAGCGAAATAAGCGGCTGCTTAATCAATTGCACAGGTGACTCCGCGTGGTAGGAGGGGGCCCCCAAGTCAAACTCTGCTTAGGGCCTCCAAAAGGCTCGAGCCGGCACTGCCTAAGTCATAAACTGAACAAGTTCCACAGACGTGACTAACACAAATGGAATAATGTGTCGCTGAACAAAAGTAATAGTCATTATCTAGTGTGGCCACCAGCTGCAGTAAGTGCTGAACCTGCAAGTTCCTGGATATTTCTGGGAGGAATGGCTCTAGCCCTCACCCCCCTGATCCAAAAGGTCCCAGACATACCCAATGAGACTGAGATCTGGGATCTTCGCCAGCCCTGGCAGAACACTGGCATTCCTCTCTTGCAGGAAA
Source organism: Umbra pygmaea (assembly GCA_016801145.1). Taxonomy (NCBI): domain Eukaryota; kingdom Metazoa; phylum Chordata; class Actinopteri; order Esociformes; family Umbridae; genus Umbra; species Umbra pygmaea. The sequence continues at coordinate 53,860 of JACXGM010000288.1, forward strand.
TCATGCCCAGAACAAGCAGTATGGCTGGTGGCATTAGCCGCTTTCCGACCAAGTAGTTACAGGAACGTAGTTATAGGAACAGTCCACTTCTAAACAGTTCTACTAACTACTCTCCCCCAAAACCGGTTTTGCTATTTGCATTCGCACTGGTCAAGTGGCCATAGGAACTGGTAGGAGGGGTAAGAGAGTGACGCAGGCACCGCAACAGGCTTTTATAGCGTTGTCTCTAGACTTTAGCATAGCGCCACATACAACAACATTTCACAGTTTAATGTTTGCAACACTGGGTGTATGATTGGAGATAAGTGTGTAAATCATCTTATGTCTATGCGGATGATCTGGTTGTTTTCCTGGTTCCTTCAGCGACTTGTTGTTCGTTCAGATTACGAGGCTGAAAACATCCAATACAATTTTTTAAAAAATAATGTTGTGTTGATAATATAGTCCTACGGAGTTCAAACCGCGGTGTTTAAAAACTAGGCTGGAGTCATAGAAATTGAGTAGCTACTTAACACAGAAACACAAAAGATGAAGGCTCCAGCATAATATGTAGTATTATACGCAACAGACAAACGAAGCGACCGGCCAATTGGACCAATCAACTTAGACCTAGGAAAAGGGAAAGACCCTGCTTTGGAGTAGGAGCTAAAAAGGTTATAGGAACAGCGGTGCGAGGAACTAAATAATCCCGCAATTTATTCTATCGGAACACAAGAAAAAAAGGGTTATAGGAACGTTATGTTCTAGGAACTGCAAAAATCCCTGCGGTCGGAAAGCGGCTATTGTCATGCTGGAGGGTCATTTCAGGATGAGCCTACATGAAGTGTACTACCATACATAAGGGGGGAGGATGACTTCCCTGTAACTGATGGGGATGTGACACTCTGCCCCAGAAAATAACGGACACTCCACCTCCAAATCGATCCTGCTCCAGAGTACAGGCCTCGGTGTAACGCTCATTCCTTCAACGATAAATGCGGGTCAACATTGTTTAAACACTTTACAATTAAAATCTGTAAAGTTATTTGGCTTTTTACCAATTATCCTTAAAATACAGTATCCTGTGTTTGCTGACTTTATATGGCAATGCATCTACACTCACTGGCCATTTCATTAGGTACACCTTGTTAGTACAAGGTTGTAACCAGTTTTGCCTTCAGAACTGCATAGACTCAACAAGGGGCTGGAAACATTCGTCATAGATTTTGGTCTATATTGACATTACTGCATCACGTAGTTGCTGCAGATTTGGTGGCTTCACATCCATGATGCAAATCTTCCATTCCACCACATCCCAAAGGTGCCCGATTAGATTGAGATCTGGTGAATGTGGAGGCCATTTGAATACAGTGAACTCATTGTCATGTTCGAGAAACCAGTTTGAGAATATATGCAAAAAAGAGAGCGCTGCTTTGGCTTAGAATGAAATAGGAATATAAGAGGTGCTCATGTGACAATGAGGTATGGATCGAACACTGCAGAAAAGTTAGTGGAACTAAACAAAAAAAAGTCCAAGGCACACTCTCCCGTAACAAGAAAAATCTTTACTGCAATGGCATAGAAAAAGTTAAAAACACCTACGCATTTAAGCTCACATGCCTTTGTCAGGGTGCAATAATGTGCATGATCAGAAGGTGAATTTAATAGACTGAGAGTGACCCAATCAACCAATAATATCAAGGAAAAAATAAAAAAAAGGTGAAAGAAATGTATGATGTGAGCTTGGTTAGCAACATTACTCAGGTAGGCTGTGGCATTCAATCATTGCTCAGTTGGTACTAAGAGGCACAAAATGTGCCAAGAAAATATCCCCCACACCATTAAATCACCACCAGCCTTCACCGTTGATACAAAGCAGGATGGATCCATGATTTAATGTTTTTACGCCAAACTCTGACCCTACCATCTGAATGTCGTAGCAGAAATCGAGACTCATCAGACCAGGCAATGTTTTTCCAAAATTCTATTGTCAAATTTTGGTGTCCCCATGCAAATGGTAGCTTCAGTTTTCTGTTCTTAGCTGACAGGAGTGGCACACAGTGTGGTCTTCTGCTGCTATTGCCCATCTGTTTCAAGTTTTAATGTGGTTTGTGCTCAGAGATGCTCTTCTGCATACCTTTGTTAACAAGTGGTTATTTGAGTTACTGTTGCCGTTCCATCAGCTCGATTCAGTCTGGCCATTCTGCTCTGACCTCTGCCATCAACAAGGCACTACCACTCACTGGATATTTTCTCTTTTTCAGACCATTCTCTGTAAACCCTAGACATGGTTGTGCTGGAAAATCCCAGTAGATCAGCACCTTCTGAAATACTCAAACCAGCCTGTCTGGCACCAAAAACCATGCCACGTTCAATGTCACATCACCTTTCTTCCCCATTCTGATGCTTGGTTTGAACTTCAGTAGATTTTTTTGTCTTGACCATGTCTACATGCCTAAATGCATTGACTTGCTGCCACATGATTGTCAGATTAGGTTTGTGTGGTTGTTAGCCAAGTAAGCTGTATTCATTGCAAACAGAATATTTTTTTAATGCAGTCTAATTCAAAGCCTAGTGTTTAGGGTATATGACTGGGGCCCATGAGCACCCTGTTTCGAATCCCCTGTTGTTCAGTGAGCTAGAGAGATAAAGCTAATTGAACAAAAATATATAATTTGCATAGCTACCATAATACTTGTAAAGGGGATTGCCACCTATCGACAGTATAGGGCCACTGTGCTTCCCAATACAACTGTGACTACCGTTCTTATTGGTCAACTGTGATCTATTTAAATGTTTGATTGGTCTATTTTATCCCGCAGTATTTCGTCCTGAGGAAATACCTGCCTCTGTCCATTTTCGATTTGTTAGCGCACCGAGAAGTAAACGGTGATTGGTCTGATCAGCTATCAATCTGTAGAAAAACGCCGGTATTTGAGGTGGAGTTTCTGAATTTGTCTGCAACTGTCTGCAAGATGGCGGAACTGGGAAGAGGTCTGTCTGGCCTCGTTAAAAGAAGAGCATAATTTAGATTAGCCGACTAGTGGATGTAAATATATATCTAGGTGAGTGAGAAACCTTGATAACGTTTTCCGTGTTTAATGATTTACATTGTCATTTGGGCATCTAACTGTGAAGCTGAACTTCTTCAAGTTGAAGCTAAGCTAACACGTAACGGCTGTCTACTGACTGTAGCTAGCTAGCTTACATGTTAGCAGTGTGTGATGCGTAGAAGGACAATACAACATTGTTTTCACGTTGTTTGGAAGTCGCCGAATGTTGCCGTGACATAATTAGTTAACGTTGTAGATTTCGTTTACTTGAAGTAGTTAACAAAGGTACAGAGTCGTGCAGAGACAGTAAGTAATCATGCACAAATCCCAGAATGAGTCATCTGGCTGTGTTGGCCTGTAACGGTAACGCTAATACATTGTATTGCTGCTCAGTTTCCAAAATGATTGCCTCCTATTTGTTGCATTGCAATGTCGCTTATGCGCCTTCCTTTATTGAATGTGTTGTCTTTCTCGTTCTAGCGCTGTCTGAGGATTCGCCAGGGGACGATGAGCTGTGCCTAGACTCAATATAAGCTGAATGCATTGTGATTTCCAATAATTGAGACAGTGATTCTAACAAGCTGTCTACATTAATGAAAAGAACAATGTAGTCAGCTTAGCATGTTCAACACTGGTACATGGTCAATACAGGGAAGTTGTTTTGTTTGAACTCTTTTCTGCACTACTTCTGCTTGCGTTTTAGCTGACAGCTTTTAAGAACTAGTTAAACAGACCGTTGGTGATCCATAGATTATTTGTTGTATTTAGTTCTTCGTTAGACACAGTAAACATGGAGATAGGAGAAATCTTACCTCCCTTGCCGTTGGAGCCACCTGATGATTTAAACTCGGAGGGCCTTAATGGTAACACGCAGCCTCCACCACCTCCCCTGCAAACGTCCAGTGACGCAGAGGAAATGGACGTTAGCTCTGGTGGTGATGGACCCACACACACCCCAGCAGGGGGCCTTGAGCTCCTCACCAAGGGTTCCTATACCTTCAGTAATAACGCGTTAGATGAGGCTGAACCCAGCCCTCCGTGCCCTAGAACAGCCCGCCATGCGCCCACCGTCACCAAGTTCCTGCCAGACCTCAAGTTACTCAGAGACATTAAGGTCCGTGTCAGTGTTGTGGACAGCAGCAGATGCAAAGACAGGAAAGTGCTGTATACAGGGTTGGGTCAGGAGGGCACTAGTGGAGGGGAGACCACCTCAGAGGGCCTGAATGGGGAGCTGCATGATGAATATACAGAGCTAGGGCCTGTTGAAGGTAGCAGCTCAGGGCTTAGGAATGGAGCAGTCCGTGGCAGTAGAGGGAGGAAGGCTGAGGAGGTGCAGGGAGATGTCGAGAATAAGGTGGAGTTTGCTGTCCTGGATGAGCTGGAGGATTTCAGTCAGGATTTCCTGGACATGGAGGATGGCGAGCTGGGGGGTTTCAGGTCTCAGGTCATAGTTCAACAGGAACCGGCTGACGAGGAGAACCCGAATTACTCTTATGAGGTACGTAACCGAGGGGCCTCGTTAACGCCTCTGCACAGGTTGTCTTCATCAACTCGTCTTCTGTGACACCTTCTCGATAAATGCCTTAACTCTAGTGAATCTTACTTTTGAAATTTTATTTGGTTAGCTTTTACCTAAATAATTGTACTCTATAATTTGTATTTTTTGTGAAAGCATAATTTGAAGCAAAAAACAAACTCAAATGACTGATCCAAACAACGTCATGGCTTATGATGAAGGCCTAACATCTTTGAGGATGATCTAGAAGGATGACCTGATGCATCAGTATTCAACTTACATTTAATATTTTCACTGACTGGTATAGGCCAACACCACTATAACACAAAAGCTGCTTTTTAACACAATTTATATTTTTAATGAGTGTTTTACTCATGTCAAGTATTTTTAGTCTAATGTCATGGAGGTTTCAGGTAAAAAAAATTGGCATTTATAAGAATAAGACCTTTTTTTTAGGTAGTTTTGGTCTGCAAGCTGAAACAGCCAAATACTGTGAGTTGTTTCTCAATTGTTTTATTGAAACATCAAACCTTTTCATAAAACATGTTTCCAAAGTTGTGCTGGAGATGATGGATGTTAATGTTAATTTAGACAGTGTGGCAACCATGAAGCAAGGCAATAAATACAAAATGGGTCTAAATGAAGTTAGAGTGACCAGAGATCAGCCCTAGATTAAAGGAACCAGGAGAGGTTAGGGCTGCTCCCACCAATCACGTCTCCCCCACCTTCAACGACTGTCTTTTCCAGGAGGACTTCGACAATGATGTAGATGCTCTGCTGGAAGAGGGCATGCCTGTGCCCAAAAAGATGCGCCTGACAGAGGGGGCCACTGAGTATACAGGGGACAGTGATCACGTGTCGGACGGGGACGTTGATGGGGAGGGCGGTGTTCAGCCTATGATGACCAAGATTAAAACAGTCCTGAAGAGTGAGTGGTGGATGTCTGGTCCTGACCTGCCTTTTGGTAACGGCATATCTGAGCCTTGAGCATTGCTGTTTTATCGTCATGTGTTCTACCAAGTGAAACATGTTTGAGGTCACTGATGGTATTGAGTTGTGCAGTCTTCTATGTTGTGTGTGTACACCCCCTAAACCAGTGTGTTCAAGAAAAAATATATCAACCCTTTGACATCTGGATTTCTGCATATATATAATTCATACAATTGGATCTGATCTTGAACAAAGTCACAAACAGACATACTTCTGGAACTTACACACACACACACTTAGTTATTCATAGTGCAACGTGCAATTATATGAACCCATAAGCTAGTAGTTTTTCAGACCTGTCCTGGGTACCCACAGCCATCCCATGTATTACATGTATCCTGGAGCAAGCACACCTGTATCCACTTGTAAGCTGAATTAGGTGAGCTAATTCAGGGCAACAACACAACTGAGATGGCTTTGGGTCCTCAGGAGTGATTTAAGAACCATTGCCCTAAACTAATAAAGTCTCAAAGCTAGTTGGAGTCACACGTTCAGTTAATTGAGTTTACTATTCACAAGAACGATTGCATGGTGTGAATTATGCCTCAAACAAAAGGAAGCAGAACCTGAGATAAAGAATTGTTAACTTGGATATACCTGGAGTTAAAGGTATCAATAAATGCCTTATCCCCAGTCCATCTTTAGACAAATATTCTGTCTATAATTAAAGTTCAGCATTGTTTTTACGCCCCTTAGTAGTGGCAAAAGTGACTGCAAGAGTAAAGTGCAGAATGCTGAATTATGTTTGGATGAAACCTATAGTGTCAGCTGAAGATGTTATGATGTTCCAGAAATGTCTGTACATCTCTGAGAACTACACATTTAAAAAAAAAGTCCACAAAGGAAGCCACTACTGTCCAAAAAAATCATTACTGCACATCTGAAGTTTTGCGGACAGATGAAAACATGAAGTTCAGTTGTATTGAAAGGAACACAACATGTGAAGGGAGCAAGCACAGCACACTAACATCAGAACTATATCCCATTGGTATAGTATGGTGGAGGGGCCATCATGTTTTGGGGCTGCTTTGCTGCCTCAGTCTAGCAGCTTGCTATCATCAACAGAAAAATTTATAAATTATTTAATGTTTTTTGTGGGGTTATTAGAGGAAGCCAGAGAGGAAGGGCACAGACGGGGCTTGATCCCCCATCGCTGGGGCTGAATGTGTTTCTGAGTTTGTAGCTTTGACTGATACTAAACTTTGGCGTATGAATTCCTAAGTTTATAAAAAATCATTTTTGATGAGAATGTAAGAACAACTGTTCAATCCAAGGGTTCACATACTTTTCCCACCCGACACAGTGAATGTTTACATGCTTAGGTCAATAGACATGGAAATGTATAATTGTTTGTAGGCAATAAGTTTAAGCAGACTGTTTGTCTACTGTTGTGACTCACATTTTGTGACAGTTATGCAGAAACCCAGTTAATTACAAAGCCTTCACATAATTTTTCTTGCCACTTTAAGTTGTTTTGTGCAGCTGTGTAGTAATATGTTTAATTGTGTTTCCCAGGTCGTGGGCGCCCACCAACTGAACCCCTACCTGATGGCTGGATCATGACATTCCATAACTCTGGCATTCCAGTTTACCTGCACCGAGAGACCAGAGTGGTGACCTGGTCTAGACCGTACTTCCTGGGTACTGGGAGCATCAGGGTAAGACTGACTTAGGACTGTTTGGAATCTAGTTTAGGTTTGGAATAATCTTAGGTCGCTTTCACACCTGCCTAGTTTGGTCTGTTTAAAACGAACCCTGGAGCGTTTGGTTGGATAGTCCGGTTCGTTTGGGCTGGTGTTTAAGCTCATCCGAACTCTGGTGCGGACCAAACAAACGAACTCTGGTCCGCTTCAAAACGGGGGTCTCGGGCCGCTTCCAAGTGAACTAGAGTTCGGTTCAATTTAGGTGTGAACGCAATCCGACCTAAATACAGGAAGCAAATAAAAAACAGTGTTCTTTATAACATTTCCTGTGGAGATCATTTTTTCTGGTGTAGCATACTGTGATCGGAATAACAGTTCTCAGCCTAGAATCAGGATAACATCTTTTAAATCAATAGCCTATTTTGTGTCAAATGAATTTAATTCTACAGTAGTCTGGTAATAAGCAGCATAATGTAGAGTGAGCGGTTCATCGTTTTGCCTGGGGTTTAATTCGAAATGACGTGTGTTTTTTTCGAAGTCTGTTCCCTGTAGGATAGTGTTAAAATGATTAGCACTCATTGTAGTCAGGAATTGGTTTAGGGAGGAGAAATACTTGTCTCATTCGAATTATGAAATGCTCCACAACTCCATGCCTTGTATTACAATATTTGATTGATGGAAACACCAAAGCAAAACCAAAAACCCAGAGATTATATACATTTGGTGTTGTTCCATTTTTTCTGAGACCAGGAAGTAACGGCGAGTTTGCCTTATTACTTTTCTAAGTAATTCCATTGCTAGGCAACAGCCTGGCCATGTGACATGTGTTGACAGTGTTTGGTGCGTTTGACAAAGTGCAGTGTTAAAGCAAACCGAACCAAATGAAAAATGAAACAATGTTGCAACTTCACCCCCGAATCGCACAGAGTCCACCATACTATAGATGTGAAAGCTATCTAAATCGACATCGGAACAACAATGACGACTTAGCTGATTTGTAACCATCAATTCTCTCGGTTCCCCGTGTGCAGAAACACGACCCTCCCACCAGCAGCATCCCCTGCCTGCATTACAGGAAGATGAAGGATCATGAGGAACGGGAACAGAACGGAGAGGTGACTCCTAACGCAGAGGTGTCGCTGGTCAAGCCCGGGGAGGACGAGATGGACTCTGTGGAGAGGCCGGATGAGCCTGACTCCACGGCTCAGGAGGACCTTGCCGTAGCGGCCCCAAGCCTGCTGGAGGTAGAGATCGAGGGGGAGGCAGGCCTAGTGGAAGAGCGGACAGTGGAGGCCTGCCCTGTCCCACACAGCAAGATACCCCACTCCTGTGAGATGGCTCAGGGGGCTTTGGGACAGGTCCGAGCCAAGGTGGAGGTGTGCAAGGATGAGTCGATAGGTAAGGATGAGTCGATGGTTAAGGGTCAACCCATTGCAACCATCTCAAGTAGACTTACCAGCAGGTAGTGGTTGTGATGATATATGCTGATGATGCATTTCATTGTTTGTAAAAACAGGAAATAACATTATTAGTGGGCTATTCAGGAGAATACATGCAAATTGTAAAGCAAAAACAAAATGATATCTCTCCCTTATGGTAACCCCGGCAGACATCCAGGAGTTCCGCAGCTACCTGGAGAAATGCTTTGACTTTGAACAAGTGACGGTGAAGAAGTTTCGTACCTGGGCGGAGCGCCGACAGTTCAACAGGGACATGAAGAGGAAGCAGGCTGAGTCAGAAAGACCCATCCTTCCTGCCAATCAGAAGCTCATCACCCTGTCTGTATCTGATACCCCCACTAAGAAAGGTACTACAGGCATGGGAACAGTGTGTACTACATCTGAACCTCTGTCCTGTTGTCAAAACAAGGCAACATTGAGTAATAAGGCTGGTTGTGATGGAATGGTTCTGCTTTTTGTCAGTTGTTCACTAAACACTATTGGGTGTTGGGTTATTATTATTATTTGATGATTATTGTTTTTCTATATACACTGCTCAAAATATTTAAGGAAACACACAAATCACACATCAGGTCTCGATGACCGAAACATATTGTAGATCAAAATTTTTTATGTGCATTGTGTAATTAGTTGAGAACAACATGACGTAACAACAGTAAATGGAAACCGAAATCACCAACTGATTGAGGGCTGGTTTAACTCAAACTTAAACAACTAAAATCACAGGCTGTTACAACTATTTTATTTTTTCATTTTCCTCCCCTCCCAATTTCTACTAACCCTGCCTTGTCGGCTGCCAAGCAACTCCTTGGACAGATGAAGATGGTGAGGGGAGTGCACATGGTTCATCCAACCACTTGTCACACTGCCGCAGATTCTATTTGCACTGCTCATCCAACACGGAAGCCTTTTAGTCAGATAATGTACAGGTTGATTACGCTCACCAACGATACTTCAGAGATTTAATTTACAGATGCCATCTGTACACAAGGAGTCACTGGAGAGTGACGTGGCAAGGTAGGTGATTTGGCTTATCTACCCCGAATCCCGGGCAGTACCATATGCAATTTTTTGCTGCATTATTCCATACTCAGGCTCCAACCACTGACTATAATGGCATAAACGGTACTGCTATGCACACGCAGACACTCAGGCTTTTCTAACTTTCGTGAATTTCATCATGGCAACTCATCATGTGACCCAGTACTGTGTATGGCCCATTGCGTGCCTGTATGCACTCTTGACAATGCTTGGGGATGCTCCTGATGAGATGGCGGAAGGTGTCTTCTGGGATCTCCCAGACCTGGATCAGGGCATCAGTGAGCCTCTTGACAGTCTGTGGCGCAACTCGGCCACGTTGCTGGGCTGTGATCACAGGTCCCTCAAGAGGACGTCCGGCCATCATGCAACTTTCATTGAGTCTGTTCCTCACAGTTTGGTCAGGAACATGCACACCAGTAGCACAATGGAGGTCCTTTTGTAGGGCTCTGGCAGTGCTCCTCCTGTTCCTCCTCACACAAAGGAGCAGATCCGGTCCTGCTGCATGGTTGATTCATTTAAGGCTCTGTCCAGGTCACCTGTCCAAGTCACCAGATGACCCCAACAATTATCTTCCAATCTCCAACCTCCCTTTCCTCAGCAACATTTCTCCATCTTCTGAGGTGCGCAACCTGGGTGTCATTATGGACTCCACTCTCTCCTTCCGGACCCACATATACAACATCACCAAATCTGCCTTTTACCACCTCAGAAACATCTCACAACTCCGGCCTTCACTCACACATTCAGTAACTGAGACACTTATACATGCCTTCATCACCTCCCGTCTGGATTACTGTAATGGGGTCTTGTCTGGACTGCCCACCAAGGCCCTTAGCAGACTCCAGTATGTCCAGAACTCTGCTGCCAGGGTTCTAACCCACACAAAGCCCTGGGAGCATATCACTCCCATCCTCCAACAACTCCACTGGCTGCCAGTCAAGTCACGTATTACTTATAAGATCCTTCTGCTTACCTACAAATCTCTTCCTGGACTCTCACCAAAATACCTCACTGATCTCTTCCACCCCTACACTCAGTCACGTTCTCTGCGGTCCTCTGACAAGGACCTGCTGGCCACCCCTCGCACCAGGTTGCGGACTTTTGGGGACAGGGCTTTTTCTGCCAATGCTCCCAAACTCTGGAACAGTCTACCACTCCATGTCCGCTGTGCCCTATCCCTGCTCATGTTCAAAATGCACCTCAAAACATCTCTTTTCATTAAGTCTTTAGACCCCTAACCCTGTCTCCTATTTGTTAAGCGACCCTGGGTACCTTGAAGGGCGCTATATAAGTCCAAGTTGTTGTTGTTGTTGTTATTACCTTGTGTAATGGCCCGTCCCTGGTATCTCCTCCATGCTTTTGAGACTGTTTTGGGAGACACAGTCAACCTTAACGTATGGATGTGCCATCCTGGAGGAGCTGGACTATCTGTACAACCTGAATGGGCTGCAGGTACCCCCTCATGCTACCAGGAGTGACAAAGACACTAGCAAAATGCAAAACTAAAGTGTCAGCAAGGAAAAGGAGACAGCAATTGTCTGTGCCCCCCACCTACCAAACCATTCCCCTTTTGGGGGTTGTCTTGCTGTTGCCTCCAATGCACCTGTTGTCACATTAATTTGTGCCAAAATCAGTGACATTGATTCACAGTCGCTTATGGCTTCTTATCTGGACAGATTGAAATCCCTGAAGTTTAACTGACTTGGTGTTATACAGTGGGCCAAAAAAGTATTTAGTCAGCCACCAATTATGCAAGTTCTCCCACTTAAAAAGATGAGGCCTGTAATTTTCATCATAGTTACACTTCAACTATGAGAGACAAAATGAGGAAAGAAAACACAGAAAATCACATTGTAGGATTTTTTATGAATTTATTGGTAAATTCCTCAGTAAAACAAGTAATTGGTCACCTACAAACGAGCAAGATTTCTGGCTCTCACAGACCTGTAACTTCTTTGAGGCTCCTCTGTCGTCCACTTGTTATCTGTATTAATGGCACCTGTTTGAACTAGTTATCATTATAAAAGACACCTATTCACAACCTCAGTCACACACCAAACTTTACTATGGCCAAGACCAAAGAGCTGTCATAGGACACCAGAAACAAAGTTGTAGACCTGCACCAGGCTGGGAAGACTGAATCTGCAATCGATAATCAGCTTGGTGTGAAGAAATCAACTGTGGGTGCAATTATAAAATGGAAGACATACAAGACCACTGATAATCTCCCTTGATCCGGGGCTCCACACAAGATCTAAAAAAAAAAAAGATCACAAGAACGGTGAGCAAAAATCCCAGAACCACACCGGGGGACCTAGTGAATGACCTGTAGAGAGCTGGGACCAAAGTAACAAAGGCTACCATCAGTAACACTACGCCGCCAGGAACTCAAATCCTGCAGTGCCAAATGTGTCCACTCGCTTAAGCCAGTACATGTTCAGGGCCGTCTGAGGTTTGCTAGAGAGCATTTGGATGATCCAAAAGAGGATTGGGAGAGTGTCATTTGGTCAGATGAATCAAATGGAACTTTTTGGTAAAAACTGAACTTGTCGTGTTTGGAGGAGAAAGAATGCTGAGTTGCATTCAAAGAACACCATACCTACTGTGAAGCATGGGGGTGGAAACATCATGCTTTGGGCCTGTTTTTATGCAAAGGGACCAGGACGACTGATCCGTGTAGTGGAAAGAATGAATGGGGCCATGTATCGTGAGATTTTGAAAGAAAACCTCCTTCCATCAGCAAGGGCATTGAAGATGAAACGTGGCTGGGTCTTTCAGCATGACAATGATCCCAAACACACTGCCTGGGTAATGGAGTGGCTTTGTAAGAAGCATTTCAAGGTCCTGGAGTGGCCTAGCCAGTCACCAGATCTCAACCCCATATAAAATCTTTGGAGGGAGTTGAAAGTCCGTGTTGCCCAGCAACAGCTCCAAAACATCACTGCTCTAGAGGAGATCTGCATGGAGGAATGGGCCAAAACATCAGCAGCAGTGTGTGAAAACCTTGTGAAGACTTACAGAAAACGTTTTACCTCTGTCATTGCCAACAAAGGGTATATAACAAAGTATTTTTTTTTAAGGAATTTCAATGTTTCGACAGTAGGAAGCAGAGGCTAGGGAGAAGGGCATGTTGAGGAAGACCAGAGGTAAGGACAGACAGTCAGCCAAGCTGGGGCTCAAACCCCCCCCCAGGAAATGTGTGTGTGCGCGTGCGTGCGTGTGTGTGTGTAGATGTGTGTAGGGGTGTGTGTGTGTGTGTGTGTGTGTGTGTAGGGGTGTGTGTGTAGCTTAGACCACTACACCAAACACTAGCATTTTATGTATTTAATGGTCTAATTTTTTCTATACAGTATTTTAACTAGTCCTGTAATAGCTCGCCATTCTTGGTGTCCAGGAAGTTCTGACTAATGATTATTTAATTAAGAAACTCATTAATAAAAATAACAAATGTTTTCCACAGAATTTGTCATTAACCCAAATGGGAAATCTGAAGTTTGCATCCTTCATGAATATATGCAACGTGTCCTAAAGGTCCGACCTGTTTACAACTTTTTTGAATGTGGTAAGTGTCTATCCTTTATTTTTATTTCAGCTAGGTTGTCCAAGTGGTTTACGTCTTAACAATAACAAATCACGAAAGGGCAGAAGGGCCTTTGCACCAGATTAACCCTGACTTGATTAACCCTGACTTGATTCATCCTGACTTGTCATGTAATGTTAATATTTTTTGATAGAATGTTGTTTTGGACCCAAGGAAGGCTAGCTGGTCTATCTAGGTGTCAGCTAATGGGGATCCTTACAATAAATACAAATACTTGATTCTTCCTGACTAGGCCCATTTTGACTAGGCCCGACTAGGCTCATTCTGACTTGGTTCATGTCCCCCAGAAAACCCAAGTGAACCCTTCGGAGCCTCGGTCATTATAGATGGAGTGACATACGGCACCGGAACCGCAAGCAGTAAAAAACTTGCCAAGAATAAAGCTGGTATGTTACTTTTCTCCTGTCATTATTTGAATGTTTATCCTGGGATGCGTTTCTAATACGTTTAGATGCTTAACAGAGACTGTGGCTTGTTCTTACTGATGCCTTCTGCAGCTCGAGCCACGCTGGAGATTCTCATCCCTGACTTTGTGAAGCAGACGTCTGAGGAGAAGCCTGTAGAAGGGGATGAACTGGAGGTATCTGCCTGCCAATCATTGGAAAGTTATTTTTTCTAAATTAAAGATCTTTTCGGGTTCGATGTGGCATAGTGGGCCAAGTCGCTGATTCGCAGCCAACTACGTCATGGTGGCTAGGGTTTGATCCTGGTCACGGCATTTCAGACTATGCTCGGAGCCCCAGTACGCGGTGGCACACATTGGTACAACGCTCCTCGGGGTAAGAGATTAGCAAGTGGGACTAGTGTACTTTGCCAGTGTGCTTTGAAAAAGCAATTTGATAGAAATCGGATGGCTTGGCAACGTGCTTGGAAGAAGTATGTGAGTGCTCTCGACCATCCCCAACTTGCTGAATAGTTGCAGACAAGCCAGGGTCTAGAGGAATTTAACATGACCAATTGCAAAGGGAGTGAAACAATTTGTTAAAAAAAAATATTTTTGTGTTTGTGTTTGGCCTTTCGTGTATTTTCCTGCTGGTCGGAATGTCGGATGAATACTAATGTCCATTTTTCTTTTTCTTTCCACAGTATTTTAATCATATCAGTATTGAAGATTCACGGGTGTATGAACTGACCAATAAAGCAGGACTACTCTCACCATATCAGATTCTACACGAGTGCCTTAAGAGGTGTGATTCAATACCGAGGTGGTAGAATAATGGGAAATCCTGCCTCCGATCCGAATAGTCTTGATTGAAAATGATCTGTTGTGCCTTACAGAAACCATGGGATGGGGGACACCAGCATCAAGTTTGAGGTGATTCCAGGAAAGAACCAGAAGAGTGAATATGTAATGACATGTGGCAAGCATACCGTGCGTGGATGGTGTAAGTTAACCTTGAACTGACCCTGCAGTCCCCTCCACACGTGCCAGAGCAACCTGCTATTATAGTGTTGATACACTCGCTCCAATGGCCATGGTTCATGTAGGGTGTTACTAATGGCAGACGGCTTGATTTTCAGGTAAGAATAAGCGTGTAGGGAAGCAGTTGGCATCACAGAAGATCCTCCAGATGCTGCACCCTCATGTGAAGAATTGGGGGTCCCTTCTGCGCATGTACGGCAGGGAGAGTAATAAGATGGTGAAGAAGGTAGGTCTTACCTGTACATGATGCCACTGCAGGCTTCAGGTGTTTGTCAAGCGGATGTCTTCTCATTTCTAATAAATTGTACTTTTAAATTGAACTTGTATTGCTCACACAAGCATAATAATCTATCTACAGTCCTTCCCCAACATCCTTAAATTGTAATTGGATAATGTATAACCTTTAGTTTGCTTGCTAAGGAATTCTGAAGTAAGTGTTGAAGGGCTTCATTTGCTTACAATGGGAGTGCTTTATTAACAAGGAACATTCAAAATAAGCTAAATGAATTGAACAATTTATTAAAATTAAAACTCGTCTTTCACAAACAGTCAAGTTTGTTTTCTTTCAGTGGTGGTGTACGTCGCACAGACAGTATACAGAAGAGAACTAAAGAAACAAGGAATCGTTCTGAACCTTTTCCGCATCGCCAGTTCAGTTCACCGATTCATTCGCAAACTAATTTTTTGGATCTGTTCTTCACAGTTCATTTACCAACAGCAGTTGCTTTCAGCAGATGCTGGATAGTGAGAAGACACTCAAATTAATAAATCTTTTGTGGGGAGGATTCAGTTCAATACGTTCACTTAAAAGATTCGTTCAAAAAGAACTAATCATTTGCGAACGACCCATCACTAGCAGTAACTACATTGGAAGTATCACAGCTCCCATTCATTCAGTGCAAGCAACTGAACAGTTACAAGAACGGTTACAAGAAGTGTTGAGATTGTGTTAACAACACAATGCAGCAATAATAGAGCAAACTGGAACAAGGATTGAAACTAAAATATTGCTAATTATGCTTATCAAACAGAGGGAATTAGAATTAAAGGCCTGCCTCTATCAAAAGCCTGCTTCAAATAAAAGCTGCTTACCTTCTGCAGTAGAGGTAAATGAAGGCCCAGTTTTAATTTAGGGAAACACGGTAGTTTACATCCTTCCCTATAGCTATAATGAGAGAAACACTTTTGTGAAAGTGAATGCAAGAGCATTGTGTTCGCATTTGCACTAAGCATTGCAGACGTTTTGTGTAAGAAGAGATTCTCTTTTTATTTAACTTTCTCCAAACATTGATAATGATTTAATCATATAATATTCTGTTAAGGTATTTGATTGTACCGATTATAATAAAACACAATTATAGCTATACTATCACTGTAATTTTTTGAAAAAGGGTTAGGGTTAGGGTGCACTGTATTTCCTTTAAGGTATATTATTTTGTCAGAAGTTCTACTATTTTGTTCACTTAGAATTGTTGCAAACTGCCGACATTTGTCTTTCCTTTTCGAAGGTTTATTGTTAATTATTTTTGCGACACCATAGTGTGCAGTGACTGGCCTAATAACTTGCAGTCTTCTCGGTCTGTCATTTGGGACAAAACAGACTGATGGGCGGTGGTAAAGATGCAGACCTTCAGTGGCCAAAGTTTGTTCGGTCCTGTACTTATGTGCGTGTTTTCTTGAAAATTGTAATATATTATGCACCTATAATTTTACAAATATTAGGCTACATGAAAATAGCAATGAGCAAGCAATTTCGTATTTTGCCATTTCAACTCTATTAGAGAATTGTGACTACAGTGTTTTTCAATAGGCACACGTGGCTTTGTCTTTGGTAATGATTATGCATTTTAGGTGGTGATTTTGTGTGCAACAAAGCACCTCATTTTGCAAGGAGGCATTATCCCATATAAATCCCTTTTCTTATATTTTTTAAATGGCAATAAAAACAGTTGTACAACTTTATAAGCTGGTCTCTGAAAGAGGAAGCAAACTCGTTATCGTCAATGCGAAAGCCATTTGTGATTTACATATATTACAGACCATTCGATTGTTGGGACTTTATTTAAAATTCTCCCATACTTTTAAAGCCCTTGGGTGAGATTTTTTTAGCTGCAGGACCAGATTGATCTTCACGTTCAGACATCATACCAGTTTAATAATAGGGCAAGTTGACGGTAGCTTTTGCTAATCTACTTATACTTTGCCTGCATTAAGTACCAGTTTCAACTCAATAAAAGTGTTCTGTATGGATATAAAGGCAGATTGGAGTTCAAAAAGTGCCTGGTCAGCCATAGGTGCAGATTATAATATTGAATTGGCTTTAAATAAAAAATAAATTTGACGAGTGTCTGTGACCCGTTGAATATACAAACAATTATTTTTTACAGGTTTATTTTAATGTGCAAACAGCAGCATACAGAACAGATCAACAACAGCTCCCGGTTGCACCAGCTGTGTGTCAGTTCACTCTGGTGCAAAGTCCAAACTAAATGATACGTTGAAACTAGTTAGTTTCATACTAAAGCTGTGTCGATGTTTGGTTTCACCACAAAGACTTAAGGTTCAACTTAGCTACACTGGCATAAAGCCCACACCAACCAAACAATTGTTGCAGAAAATTTGTTGCAGATGTTTTCACTTTCTGTTGTCAATTAAAGGAAAGTAGCCTTGATGCTGTGTTTACAGAGTTGTCAAATTATAGGATAAAAACAGTTGGGGTGACAATCTGGGACAAGGTTGTTGCCTACAGGAGGCCTAATGCAAATAAGGGATATTTAATTAACACAAAACAAAATGTTGATAACGCTTCCTATGTGAATGCTATGTTACTAACTAGCCTACAAAATCTGCAGAGCGCATCCATTGAAATTACCCTTACGGTCCTCTCAGATAAAAAGGGCATGTTGTCAATCACTGTGTTTGTTGTTTTTATGGTAACATTATTTTTGTCGGCTATAATGCATCATGCTCCTGTGTATAGCTGATAAAATAATATATATGCTTCCCAATACGATAGCGTTATACGTTTCTGTACATGACAAAATGAAAGCGCAAGTTAATATCACAGTCATCATAAATGTCCAAGGATTGTAATTTTAAATGGAGAACGTGTTGCAGACGCAAAACAGGCAGCCGGTATATTTCACTCCTCATTACCTATATCTCCCCACCTTTCAAAACAAAGCACCAGGCTCTGGTTACGCGTCACAACGAGCCACGTGATTTAACAAATATAGGCTATAGGCTATATATACTTAAAAAATAAAAAAAACTTCTAAACCATTTAACTGAGTATTAATCGGTCAAATGTTTTACTTTCGGTTTACGGTTAAAGGGTCAATATGAGCATCCCTATTTAAAATCTTATGATTTTTTAATGAACACAGGAATAATACAGGGACATTATATCCAATTTCTGAAAATACACATTATTTTGTCCATAATATGTAATTGTTTCTAGTTAGATATTGTGAAATGTTGATTTTGCTATTCTACTATTGTCTGTATTTTGTATTTTTAAGTTGATGTTTTTCAACCCCTGGATCTAATTTGCTAGTTCCTAATGTTTATTAGTCCTAAAACATAATTTTCACCTTTTTTGTAGTTTTTGAAAACGTTACATAGTGGTTAAACCAGTTGTAGTATATATATTTTTTTAGTTGTTCACATGCATGTCACAGCCAATTTCTTTGGGCCCATTATGCTTTTTCTTTCCCCAAATTTTGTTAAATGATTTTGACAATCTGCGTTTTCATTGCATTCACTTGTACAACCAAAGACTTTGCTTTGTGTTTATTATTGAATAAATTCACTCAGTGCAACAGCTTCTGCTATAGCTTGATTTTGTAGGGGGCAGACTATGAATCCAGAGGTGGACAGTTATAGAAATAATTGCCCGTGAACTGCTTAAGTGGGGGACAACATGTTTACTGATGCCTTGTTTGAAAGTGAAACCTACTTCAGTTGTGTTTAACTGATGGGATTTTTTTGTGCAGGAAAATTCAGACAAGAGTGTAATTGAACTTCAGCAGTATGCCAAAAAGAACAGGCCAAATCTTCACATCCTGAACAAACTACAAGAGGAAATGAGGAAACTGGCTAAGGAAAGGGTGAGTAAGATGTTTGTAAAATCTAAAGATATTCAATCTCCAGTTTCCAGGGGTCATGAGTTTGGAGCTTAAAGGGGAAAAGTGATGAAATTCTATAATTTGTGTATGTTCCTATATAATTTAAATTATTTGACTGTGCTCATCAGTTGGCGCTCTCACTCAGGCAGGGCAGGGTCGAGCTAGCACCAGTGCTACGTCTGTAGGTTTTATGGGTCTGTGCAGATGAATGCGCTTGATACAACTTTTAGAAATTAGAGGGTACAATTTTTGGGGAAATTGGGAAGTGTGTTTGCAGCCACCAATATTCTCCAGCTGTGACTTGAACCAGCAACAGGATCAAGAGGCCCAAGGCTCATTGATACATGTGGGGAGCGAAGGCTGGCCCGTGTAGATTGTCCAATGGACAATCTACTCAAAGATTGCTGAAAAGAGTTCCTCAAATTGCTGAGTTCACGCTGGTTCTGAAAGGGGTCAGAACACACAGTGCATCGCAGTTTGTTACGTATGGGGTTGGTGTTTTGTCGGCAAAAGGGGGGCTACACAATATCAGGCAGGTGGTCATAATGTTATGGCTAATTTGTATAAATGTTATCTACCAAATCCTATTGGGCTTTCACATTTGGTGATTTTCTTTGTGAAAGAACGTTTGATTTTCATGCACATAATTGTTATTTCACAAAGTGGTTTCAAGCGCATTCATATGCACAGAGCCATATAACCTTACGGCGTAGCACACGCTATAGCTCGACCCTGTTCTGCCCTGAGTGAGAGAGCTGACTGATGAGCCAGACAGTCAAATAATTACTTCAAAGAATTTAGGAACATAGACAAATGATAACATTTTGTCATCGTTCCCCTCTAAACCACAACACCACACTCTAGGACCATGTGCTAGTTGTCTGCGCTTCACTTCTGATTTAAATTAAATTAAACTTGCTGTTCTTGGGACTTAAACTCTGAAACCTTTTGAGTTTGTTGACAACTTTCTGGAATATTCCCCCCAGGAATCCAGTGTAGCTTGGTTGGTAAAGCATGTTCCATGCAGTGCCACATTGGTGATTTTGAAACCTAAGGGTGGTCAGAATGAAAATGTACCGATAGGATACTGTCAATTGCTCTATATAGATTTGCTAAACTACCTTTTTCTTTTCTAAAGCAAATCAATAGGCAAGCACAACACTATTCCACATTATTAACTTTTAAGGGTAGATCTAGCTTGATGGAAATTATACACTCTGGAATGTGATCTTGTGTAACTAAATTGTTTCAAATTTTGTTGAGAGAACGTGTATCCATGAGACATGTAGAGGGTGCTGATATGCTCACTAAATACAACCTTGATGCTTTGCACTTCAGGAAGAAACCAGGAAGAAGCCCAAGATGACAATAATGGAGTCAGCCCAGCCTGGCAGTGAGCCCCTCTGCACTGTTGACGTCTAGGAATACCAACACAACCAAGCAACCTGGCACTGACTAACAGTAGTCATAGTCACTGCAGCATTGAAAGTAGCCATGGTCTGTCAGATATTAGCCACAATACTAGTCTTTCATCCAATTATGCATCTTTGCGAAATGGCAATACAAGTAAACATTTCAATACAAGTAAACATTTCTACTCTAGGGGACATCATCTTAGCATTGTGTCGCCAAGCAGTTTAATTTGACTCGCTATGTTTTGAATTCAGTTAGTGGTTAGAATGGGACAAATGCATTAACAGAAGAGTGAATATCATCTACCTTCAGATGCAATCTCTACACAGCCACACTTCTATAAATTCAGCCACATGAATTGCAGGCAGGTTGAGATGAGTTCACATGTATGTATGTATGTATGTATGAATCACAACACTTTCTGTCATCCTGTTTACTGGGTGTAGTTAAAATAGCTGAAAACCACAACATCCCTATTTTATATTGCAATTGACGACATTCCTAATACACTCCTCCTATTACCTGAAATACCTGATACTTTTTGGACACTGAAAATTTTCTAACATGTTTCCTTGTATGCATTAAAGCATAGCCTTTTCAAAGGGATTAGTTGTGCTCTCTGCTTTTGCTATTCAGGTACATTGTGGAAAACCAATTGGTATTCTGTTATTGGATAGTGTTGATGTTGTGTAATTTGGATGGTGATTAGGGTTTTTGATGAGTATGCTTCGGTTGCAGAGTGAAAAGCTTACGTTTTCATGTGCACGTGCAACGTTTACCTGTTAAAGAGAAGTATTTTATATTATATATATATATTTCAAATGCATAGGTTTCTGGTTTGTCTAGTCATTGTTACATGCTCCCATTCATAGTACAACAAATATATATTTCAAATGCATAGGTTTCTGGTTTGTCTAGTCATTGTTACATGCTCCCATTCATAGTACAACAAATGCATTTTAAATTAGAGTATGTTTATCTCGAGACCTATGAAGAGGGACTAATGATTTTAATAGCCTTTATCTCCTGAGAATACAGGAAACAAAAACATATCAATGGACAAGCAGATCTGTTTGGTCTGTCTTATTTAGGTCCTGCCTCAATGAGCACTGCTGACACAACAAAAGCACAAGGGCTTTGAGTACTATTGTCCTGGAGACGGGGTTGAGAAGAGAAACAAGGTAACGATGTTACGTATTTAACAAGATCGTATACCAGGGGTCTCAAACTGGTTCCACATAGGGCCTAGTGTATGCAGGTTTTCGCTTTTACCTTGTACCTGACTAATTGATTAACTCACAAATCGGTTAGGATCTCCCCTCACCTGGCAGGCTTGGTCTTAATTTGGCTCTAATTGAAAGGAAAGACCAAAAACCAGCATACACTAGGCCCTCTGTGGAATTGGATTGAGACCCCTGCCGTATACCTTTTTATATATATTTGTTTTTGCATTAAGCTTTTTTTTTGCTTAATTTAAAAGAATAGTAATAAACTGTTGAGTTGAAGCAGATTATCGATTTTGGCATTTTGGACCCATACAGATAATTGGCTACATGTTGCCTTAATTCAAGAAATCAGCGAATGGGGCGCCATAGAACACACTGATCCCATGTTGCTTTTTATGTCAAATGGATGAAATACTTTAACTTTATATAGTGGTTGTTTGGCCAGTTAACATTAGTCATTGTGTAATAATGAAAATACAATAATTGGTATTCGGTAGGAACTGCTTTAGCATGTAAAGACTATATTATTAAGAATTGTCTCAATGGTGTGTTTGTGTAAGTTTGCCATTGTTGTGATGATCATTTGTGTCTTCATCCATCACATTTAAGCGTAAATGTGTAGAATGTGGTTGACACTCCACAAAAGGCAGTCCACGTAAATTAATCTTTTTCGAACAAAATCAGAACACTTCTTTAATTAAATCTCATCGCTAAACAGTGTGAACCAAAGCTTAAATAAAGTCTTATGCATTTTTATAGAACTGTAGGTTACTCCATAAAATATATAGGAAAGGATATAAAGATGCAATACCTGCAGGAACAAAACATACTGCTGAGCATTCATTGTGTGAAGTATTTTGTTTGTGCGCTTTTCCTGAACGTTTCTACGTGAGACGTCACTGTTGTTTATGGGCACCAGGCTGCTGTGTTACAGAGTAGATTGCTTTAAGAATGTCCTTCCCTTTTGTGTGTTGTCTTGCCAAGTGTGTTAGCGTGTGAAGAAATCATTTTTTACACTTGTTACTGTGCGAGTTGTAACAATGAGTTGTTTGCAAATGATCTGCCTAGAAAATGAAGTATGTAACTGCGACTTGACGTCGCAGACTCGATAATTCATTTATGCAAATTAAAATTCTGACTGATTTTGGCTGGCTCTGTCTTTTCAGAAATTAATCAAGAGTTTGTTTTTCTCCGTTTATTTTTTAAAGCAGAAAGATGACTGCCAAGGGCTTATATTGAAATGCAAAAGGTATTTTAAACCTAACAGTACTTTAAACTTTCAGATATTTACACAAAGTTGACAGTGTGGTTTACAGTTCCAACACATTAACAAACATGTATTTTTAAAGAATAGCTAAACAATGGTAGGATTAAATCCTGTCACATCCAATATGTCTCAGGTTCCCTTAGTCTTGTCTTCCTGTTTGTCACTGGTGCTCTTGGAGCTGTGTGTCACCCTCTCAAACAGCAGCAGCATCTCACAGTGCATGGTCTGGGGAAAGAGATCCACAGCCATGGCCCGCACTGGACGGAATGGAGCTCCACGGACACGGTTGGAGGGAGACCTGCACAGACTACACAGAAGATTAAAATTAACCAGTTTCACAAACCCCTTATTGACTAAGTCCTGCAAAGCCTGGATATACTCACTCAATGAAATTGTTCATTGCTGCCTTTGCGTTGCATGCCACATAAACCAGCCTCTTCAGATGCTCTGCTCTTCTGATTGCCAGAATAACCTTGGTATCTGGGCAGAAAATAATTATTCAAGTTGGTCTTTCAACTGAAATATTCAAATGGATTGATAAATAGTCTGGTAGAGGCTCTGGGATGTTTTGTAACATACGTAGGCCTGCTCTGGGCGGGTCCACAATGGCTGTGACGTTGGGGGAAACGACAGCATTCAGCACCTTCTGAAACACGTCTTCAGCCTTTCCACAGTGGAACTCGATGTTACTCAGCCCTGGAACAAGTCATGTTCACCTTCATCGCAATGTTAAAGGCATCAGGTTGAAGTTGCACACTAATATTAGATTTACTCATGTACTGCATTTTCAGGCAGAGGGAACAAGGAAAATGATGTGCAGCGTTACCAAACATTCTGTTTACCGTTGATCTTGGCGTTGACTTTTGCATCCTTCACTGCTTCCTGACACATCTCTATACCAATCACCTTCCTCACGCTCTGCAGGACAGAAATACTTTAGAGAAATCTTGACCTTCAATACCTAGTCAATTTGACAAACCAGATGGTTTGAATGCAAATTCGCTGATAGCTGGTGTGACATCACATTTTACTACTCTTGTGGTGATCAGTTTATAAGAGCAATAAGGCATCTTGTTTTTTTCTTCCAATATACAATAGCTAAGATCTACTTCCAGGCACTTCATGAGAATAGCTCTTAGCCATGTATATTGACAGTATACCAGACCACCCACCTTCGTTTACAAATAACATGTCTTCTCAGAATGTCTTAAAACAACGTGCTGTACCCAAATAGTACCTATAGTACCTTAGCCAGAGAAATGCCGATGGTTCCTGTACCACAGCACACATCCAGCACAGTGCTATCGCTGTCCAGCTGGGCCCATTCTCCTACAACTGAGTACAGCACCTCTGCGGCCCCAGTGTTCACCTGGTCAGATACATTATTATACAGCTAGAAGCAGCAGCAATGCTACAATTCAGAGACACTCTTGAAAGAATAAGGAAACAACATTAATTAAATCGGGCAGGAATCCCCAGCAAAATGTGTGACATAAGGTTCACTGAATTGGAGGAAATACAGTTGAGAGAGGACTGTCAATCAAACCAGAGCTGTACAGAGACATCTCATGAGGTTGTAGGTTGGGCCCAACCTCTAGATACAGTAGAAAAAGAGAAAATATGAACCTACAGTTGTGTTCAAAATGTGAAAAAGGCACAAATAATAATTTTCATAAAGTCTGCTGCCTTAGTGTTGATGGCAATTTGCATATACTCCAGAATGTCATTAAGAGTGATCAGATGACTTGCAAAGTCCTTGTTTGCCAGGAAAATTAACTTATCCCCCCCCCCAAAAAAAACACTTCCCCTAAAGTTCAGCCCTGCCACAAAAGGACCAGTTACTATCATGTCAGTGATTCTCTCGTTAACACAATGACAGTGTTGACAAGAACTAGGCTGGAGATCACTCTGTCATGCTGATTGAGTTAGAATAGCAGACTGGAAGCTTTAGAATAAGGGAGGGGCTTGAAATCATTATTCTTCCTCTGTCAACCATGGTCACCTGCAAGGAAACACGTGCTGTCCTTTGATTGCTTTGCACAAAAAGGGCTTTATAGGCAAGGATATTGCTGTTAGTAAGATTAAACCTAAATCAACCATTAGCAAAGACTTTTGGAGGAAGGCCTGGTTTCTAGAAGGGCAGCAAAGAAGCCACTTCTCTAGAGGAAAAACATCAGGGACAGACTGATATTCTGCAAAAGGTACATGGATTAGACTGGGGTAAAGTATGATGGAGCACCTTGCCATAAGGCAATAGTGATAACTAATCCCATTGAGAACTTATGGAACGCTTGTAATTATACTTCAGTATACCATAGTAACTACTGACAAAAAGATAAGAACACTGAAGCAGCAAACTTTGTGGAGACCAATACTTGTGTCGTCCTCTGAACATTTGACCACGACTGTACTCACCTTAGACAAAGAAACAAATTACAAAGCGGGGACCCGTTTACCCCGACAGCTTCTATATTCACATTCTTTAGAACCCAGACGCCTAAATATTGTGGAAGGCTTCTTTAAGTATCATTATTGTAGGACAAAAATAATCTACCACAATGCTTTTGAAGACAATCGTTTTTTAATTGTAATTATAGCACATCTGGTCCTCGAATGCCATATCTACCCTAAGAGTAAAACGTCTTTGAAGTGGCAGTAAGCTGCGGATTTACTAAACCAATAAAAATGATAAATACAAATGAGGTAGTCCCTGGACTCCGTTGTACGCGCTACACATGGGTGATCAAACGCAGCACCATACAGACAGTCGATATGAGAATGCAGTGCCAGAATTGTGGGATGTTATGACAGTTTGCGGTGACACAAATGTGAATTGCCGCTACCAAAAGAAATGTAATTGCAAGCTAACAGCAGCCAATGATTGATTTGTTGGAGACCCCTGCTGTACTGTACATTCAAACAATTCAACTCAAAACTAAATGACACTGATCATTATGTGATCTTGAAGACAATAATAAAGTCACAGATTAATCAAACCAGCCAGAGTTGCTTGTTCAGAGTTGCTTGTTGTGAGACTGCGCTTAAAGAATAGGTACAGGCAAAACAGGATCCATGCATATACACGACCTTCAGAGATGGCCAGATATTTTGGTCTACCTGACAAACGATCCTCAAAAAGTCTTTTTAAATAAAAAAAAACAATAAGAAAAAGATGGTAAGTAAATACTCACCTGGAAAAAAGAATGAGGGGATATCCTGAATTTCAGGCCCAGAATTTCCTCATGAATACACTCCTCTCCAGCTACCAGCTCACAAGGCAAATCCTCTGGGTTCGGGGATTGCCTTAATGAATCAAAGGTTATCGTCAGCCACTATTGCTTATCATTCATCAATCACTTAAAATTCAAGGGCAATCTTGCAAGGCAAGGCAAGGCAAGGCAAGTTTATTTATATAGCACATTTCATACACAATGGCAATTCAATGTGCTTTACATAAACAGGAAAACACAAACATTTAAAACAGATAAAATTAAAGCATTTAAAATAAAAGTGAAAAACAGTTAGAAAAATAGTACAGTTTAAGAAATAAAACAGATTGAACGAACATATAAAATAT
>JACXGM010000289.1:0-18945 GCA_016801145.1 Umbra pygmaea
CAAGGTGCCTATTTAATCCCAGCGTTCCGGAGGTTCGGCGCGTGTTATTGTGGACTAGTTCCCTGTTTGAGAGAGTGACGGTTTTTGCTATGGGTAGTGAGAAGTCTGACGGACAATGTAAGTTCTTCATTGATTGAGTCTTCACCTCGTTATGTGTCGTACATGATGGATGTGTATGGTTGAACCATGCGTACGCTCTATATATTGCTAGTCGCGTCTATGCCGCGTTAGAGCACAGTAGGTGATATATATCCGTTGTGCCGTTCCTGTGCACCATTGTTATTCAGCGCACCTACCTACTCATAGCTGTGATCGTCTGTTCATTAAACATCCTGAACGCTCCTTCCTGCTCTGGTCTCCAATCTCTCTCCACCACACCATCGATTCTTGACAGTGAAGGTGTCAGGGTGCCCAAGAAAGTCCAGCAAGCGCCAGGACTGTCTCCGAAAGTTGATTCAGCTCCCGGATCGGGCCACCACCAGTGCAGAGTTTGCTCAGGAATGGCAGCAGGCAGGTGTGAGTGCATCTGCATGCATAATGAGGCAAAGCCTTTTGGAGGAAGTCCTGGTGACAAGAAGGGCAGCAAAGAAGCCACTTCTCTCCAGTAAAAAGATCAGGGACAGACTTCTAGTAGGATATGTAAGCCTGCCAGACGGACACACTGGTGTCGGTCATTATTCATATTGTATCTCATTGTATACTGGAGTTACAGCTTGTGTGATTGCTGTGCCTACGTTTTGTTATCTTGACTTAAAGCTGCATTGTGTAAGATCTGCTCCCATCTACTGGTGAAAATGTATATGACAAGCAACTGAAGCCCCTCGCGTTATTATACCAGCAACATTGCTTCATTGCAATAATCATTGTTAATTCACTACACAGCCCGTGAATTATAAACAAATGCAATTGTATTGTGTGTAAAGAAACAATAAGAGCATGTGATAGCAAAAATAATAATTTAACATGTTTTATTAATAAAAGTAACAAATATGTTTTACACACAATTTCATTGAATATATTCAAGTCAAAGTCAAAGTTGTTTATTTATCATATGCATCGAATAACATACATCATCCTATGCAGAGAAATTCACATATTGTCAGTGTCTCATGTGAAAACACGATTACATTTGAAAAACATTCACTAGAGTCGGTTTTATTCAAACAGAATACAAATTTTAGCAAAACATGAACATGGACACTACCTATGCAATCAATAAACAATGATTATTGCAATGAACCACGAGCGCTATTATTTTGAAACGAAAAATCCCAGTTTGTGTTTTCAGGCGAACGTTCTTGCCTACTTTACAGCTTGAGCCAACGCTACTATTACATGTCCTTGAGAACAGGCATGATCTTACGTCTTCAACAGACTTTGAAATTTCCCGGCAGTCGTGAGTAATCTCCCCCTGGCATTCGTCACGGTGCCACTTGTGTAAAAGCGCGAATGGCCGAGCTTGAATTTCCAGGTATGTCCCTCTTTGGCTAATGTATTTTAAAGATGGAGGCATAACACGGCTGCCGCAATTCTAGCGGCACCATTGTATATATTGTGAATGGAAGATTCTACACTTACGAAAATACTTTGATTATTAGGTGGAAGTAATTACACATGAATGAGCACATATTTGTGAAAGAACACATTTTTTTTGCTAAGAATCAACTCAAAGAAATACACAGTGTAGCTTTAAGTATTGACTAAATATAATTTCCAACTGTGTGCCTTTTTCCTCCTTCATTCCTCACCAGCTACAACATGTACACCAGTTGTCATCAGGAGTGTCACCTGACCTTCAAAACAAAAACTCAGACAGAAAACACAGGGCTGGGTGGATTGCATGTGTTTCTTAAATTAGCTATATTTTATGTGGGCCATATTAGCCTACATTATTTGTAATAACAGCATGAATTAAATGAAGTGCATGTTTCAGTTGACAAATGTTATTAGTGTCAAGTGAAGTACTACAAAAAACAATCTAGGCCTATATTTTTCTATATCATATTTTATATTTTAAACGAGACTGAAAAGATTCCCGTGCGTTGACAGTAGTGTCAAGTTACCAATTTAAAAAATATTTAGGGGTAACATTGACGTTCTGTACAAACCTTATAATGGATGTTGTAATGAATTTATCCAAGGTAATGTACAGGACAAACATTTACTTGTATAAATTAGTGCATTTATATTCACATTTACAGTGATGAGTGCTGCCTTTGCCCCTAACTATGCCAATCTATTCATGGGGCACTGAGAAGGGATATCTATTTCTGATGTTTAAAAAAAAATCCATATCACCATCATGTTGTTCTTTGGAAAAGATATACAGTGAGTATGGAAAGTATTCAGACCAATTTTCACTATTTGTTTCATTGCAGCCATTTGATAAAATCAAAAAAGTTCATTTTATTTCTCATGAATGTAGACTCAGCACCCCATCCTGACGGAAAAAACAGAAATGTAGAAATTTGTGCAAATTTATTAAAAAAGTCAAACTGAAAAAAACACATGGTCATAAGTATTCAGACCGTTGCTGTGAAACTCATATTTAACTCATATGCTGTCCATTTCTTCTGATCCTCCTTCATTGGAGTCCTGCTGTGTTTAATTACACTGATTTGACTTGATTAGGAAAGGCACACACCTGTCTATATAAGACCTTACAGCTCACAGTGCATGTCAGAGCAAATGAGAAACATGAGGTCAAAGGAACTAACCGAGGAGCTCAGAGACAGAATTGTGGCAAGGCACAGATGTGGCCAAGGTTACAAAAGAATTTCTGCAGCACAGGTTCCTAAGAGCACAGTCACCTCCATAATCCATAAATGGAAGAAGTGTGGGACAACCAGAACTCTTCCTAGATCTGGCCGTCCAGCCAAATTGAGCAATCGTGGGAGAAGAGCCTTGGTGAGAGAGGTAAAGAAGAACCCAAGGATCACTGTGGCTGAGCTCCAGAGATGCAGTAGGGAGATGGGAGAAAGTTCCACAAAGTCAACTATCACTGCAGCCCTCCACCAGTCAGGGCTTTATGGTAGAGTGGCCTGACAGAAGCCTGTCCTCAGTGCCATATGAAAGACATATGAAAGCCCACATAGAGTTTGCCAAAGAACACATGAAGGACTCCCAGACTATGAGAAATAAGATTCTCTGGTCTGATGAGACCAAGATTTAACTTTTTGGTGTTAATTCTAAGCGGTATGTGTGCTCATCACCTGCCCAATACAATCCCAACAGTGAAACATGGTGGTGGCAGCATCAGGTTATGGGGCTGTTTTTCAGCTGCAGGGACAGGACGACTGGTTGCAATTGAAAGAAAGATGAATGCGGCCAAGTACAGAGATATCCTGGAAGAAAACCTCATCCAGAGTGCTCAGGACCTCAGACTGGGCCGAAGGTTCACCTTCCAACAAGACAATGACCACACAGCTAAAATAACGAAGGAGTGGCTTCGGAACAACTCTGTGACCATTCTTGACTGGCCCAGCCAAAGCCCTGACCTAAACCCAATTGAACATCTTTGGAGAGACCTGAACATGGCTGTCCACTAATAATAATAATAATTATTTTTAATTATTGTAGTTTTGGTAGGCCGAAGGATTTCAGAACATTAACTATTTTGGGTATGTAACTTGTATTTCATTGTCCGGTTGAAGTGTTGTATTTATTATGCTCTTTAAATGGAATTAAATGTTATTTAATTGTACACCGAGTTCTGTTTGAGTCTTCCTCAGTTATTTCCCATTGCTACCCTGTTAACTACATTCACTAGTATTCTGTTCATTATCACACACGCACACACTTTGCTAGCAAGCTATTCAGGTGCCTAAAGTGTAATCACTGAGATGTAACTATTTTTGCAGTGGGGCCCGCAGCTGGCTCATTTAGGGACTCGTTTGGGCAATTCGGCCCGGTAGTAAATTCAGCTAATTTGAGGGCATTCCTTTCTTCCGCACCCCTATTAAACGGTTCAGTTTTCGGAAACATATCCGCAACGTAGGGGTAAGCTGATTGCACCATCGGTCTTGCCGGCTGTAGCAGGCACATCGGTGAGGACAGATTAGCCATACATATTGCATATTTTAGCGGGACTTGGCACGTCTAGACTAGCTATCTAGCGGCTTCCAAGTTCACGCCCGCTAGGCTGAGGTTGAACTTCCTCAGTTAACACATAAACACATGGAGTCAGATTTATAGATAATAAATATCTACGAGGCAAATAAGATCAATAATGTCATTCTCCACGCTTCCCGTTAAGCACATTATTTATCATTTAACTCAGAACATTGCCCCAAGGGAAAAGGAACTATACCAATTATTAATGTATTAATTTCATGTGCATATTAATGGTAATCTCTTTTATTCCTTAACTACATATAGTTACCAGTTGGTCAAATTCTTAGACTAAAATGCTATTGCAATACTGCAGTTAATACAAATACTAAAGTGTTTTACTAGCAATGGGAACAAATACAAATTTCATAGTTTTTTAATTGGGATAAATCCCAAATTGGGATTTATAAAAAGCAAACTTGAAGGGAAAATGTGCGGTCCTTCACAGCAACTCTTTCCCAGGCATACACACAAAAAAGGGGGAAATGAGAAATGGCAACATGCCGGCAGATGAACGAAACACGTAGGCTACTGTAGATCTATCAGAAACTGCAGAGCGTTGTGTAAACAAAATTGAAATACTGCCTCTCATTAATAATATGAAGATATCACAAAGCCATGCTAACAATTAACAGCCTGCAGAGAAAAACAAACAAAATAAAACAAGATTGTAACGTAAATGCAAATGAAGCACATATTGCACATATTTGCAAAAAGTACACTCAAATATATTACGTAATTATATTGGCATGTTATGTAATTCATCCTCATAAATAATACGGTAAACAGAACAAAATCATGTTTAAAACTGATATTCTTGTTGATGTCTCTGTCTGGCAGTGCAGATAGATAGATAAATAGATGATGATAGATAGATAGATACATAGTAAATAAATAATAGATAGTCTTTATTTTCCTTTGGGGAATATTGTTTTTATAGCTAGTATAAATGTCGTAATCAGATACAGAAACAGGGGGCCCTATTTTAACAATCTGAAAAATATCAAACGCGAAACGCAAGTGACATTGTGGGAGGGTCCCGGGTGTTGTAGCTATTTTACCGGCGAGATAAATGACTTGTGCCCGACGCAAATCTAAAATGGGTAGGTCTAAAGAAGCTTCATTAGTCATAGGTGTGGTTTGGGCGTAACGTGCAATAAACCAATCAGAGCGTCATCTCACATTCCCTTTAAGAGCAGGCATGCTTGTTCCATGGCGGATTGCTATTATAATGGTGGATTGCTATTGATTTTTCTTTTTACAAAATGTAAATTAAGAACATCACAAGACATAGCCTACTTTCAGAGGTTTTGGACTCACTCTCACTAAATCATGAGGTTATGAATGCATGGTAATATTTTTGCAATGTAGTTTATCGTTAGACCGAGATTACTCTTCTGTCAAATAAGCTTTCCTCTTCTGTTCTGTATTTCTGGGCATTTGGGTTAAGTTGCAACGGCACATGTATTTCAACATAACGTCTCCTGAAGTCCTCTAATATTTCCTAATTAATGTCATCAACACATCCATGATTCATGTAAATGTTGCGTAAAACACAACAAGCCACAAAGAGTGCTGCGACTTGAGTAGTGTACCTGTTCTATCCAAACACCTGATGTGCATTTTCAGTGTGCCAAATGTTTGTTCAATTAGGCTACACTGCTTCGGAGGACCAATCCTGACAAAATAAGAAATATATATATAAATAAATGCTCAAAAAATAAATAAGCATACAATTAATTGCACAATAAATACAGTAAATAAATAAATCAAGGCAGTAATTAAATTATAGAATGAGACATTAATGTATATATCTCTTTTAATTAACCTTTTTATTTATTCACCTTTGTAATAAATACCTTATTTATTTATTGTCCGTTATAGTTTTCAACTTTATTTAATTTTCAACTTTAAGTATACTGCTAACCAAACAATAGGCAGAGGTTTTCCCCTTAAGACACAGCCCCTTGTCATTTGCATAATGAGCCAGAAATGCATACAGAAATGTAAATATGACAAGTAGAAATAAATAGCGTTCAAGAAATAAATAGGGTAAAAAAATACAAAGGATGAATAAAACAGACAAAAATATTATAATATATACATAAACACATACATTTAAAAAATAAGTCATAAATAAATAAAGTTGAAAATTATAAAGGACAATAAATAAATAAGGTAATTACTACTAAGGTGAATAAATAAAGAAGCTAATTAAAAGAGATATATACATTAATGTCTCATTGTATATTTTAATTACTGCCTAGATTTATTTATTTACTGTATTTATTGTGCAATTAATTGTATGCTTATTTTTTGTGAGCATTTAATTATTTATACATTAATTTCTTATTTTTTCAGACTTGGTCCTCCATACACTGCGTGTTTGTGTGTGTTTTCGATTAAACAGCATTTTGCGCACTTGCTGGCATCATAAAATGTGTCAAAATTAACCATGTCTTTAACGGATAGCCGTTGTCCCCTTCACAGCCACCCATTCAAGGGGGGATTCCTCATGGCAAAGTTGCCGTAAATGAGTCGTGAGTAATTCACAAAGACATGGGTGATTTTACTATTAGCATTTCAAATGACTTGTATGTTGATTGAATGGGTTCCCTTGAGGTTGATGTATATCAGTGCAAATAATTCATTCTGAATAATTTGAGTAAATGTGTACACTAGATGTATACCTATTTTTTAACATTTTCGGACACCACAATGACTTCCCTCGTGTGGTAATAATTTTCCTTCTAATTACGTATTACAATAATAAAGAACTGCTGCATTTGTGTAGATGAGAGGAGCAAAGTGTATGCGCGTTGTGCACACACTACATTATGGTTAAGCATGCGCCCTTAAAATAGCATATGAATAACACGCCATTGACTTTTAACCAGGTTTTTCCTGGTCAGTGGCGGAATTGTTTTTGGGAACTGCAAGATAGCACAATAAACATTTGCGCCGGAACACGCCTCTTCTTTCGCTGAACCGCCCAACGAACACAAGTTCATTCCCTAATTTACGGACGCGCGTCTGTGGAGGGAAATGTCCCATATGCGTCGGGTGCAAGATAAGCTGGATTCACACGAGACACGGCAAAAAATCCCTGTACGGCATCGTAATGCAGACACACTTGTACACTGAAATCAACATCGTAATCAATCTTCCGCATCTACGAGATGGTGGGCAACATTGCATACAACTGTTCATCTCCAGCAAGGCGACTGACAGGAGCTGTTTTCAGTTTAGTATTCATTGACAATACGAAAACTATCTACTGAGCTGTCAAAGCTTGTCTTGCAATCTCACACACCCATAGATAAAAGCGACATATTAGCTCTTTCTCTGAGGTAAATCAACTTCCGGTTCTGGCACCGTACGGCAAAGCATCGCAAAAGTTGGATTACTTCAACTCTTGCGACATACCCGCCACACCGCATCCACATTTTGCCGGTTCCGGTAGATTTGCCGTAGCGGTGCGCATTGCTTCCTATTGAAATGAATGGACTTCCGCTGCAATGCAACCAGTTTGCCAGACCTGGTGTGAATCCAGCTATAGAAATAATACATGTGTTTGTGTAAAAAGTCAATTGCGCTGGGTGTAAGATTGGGCCCATAGTGTTAAATTATATGCATTTAGTTCGCTTTATTTTTAAATGTGTTCCATCGTGACGCATGTCTTAAACATTTTTAAATTCCATTTGTGCAGAACTATTTTCCATTTACAATTAGATTAATACAGACATGTGTAGATTATCAGATACAATGAAATACAATTATAAAAAGCCATGCCATCACAATGCGTAATGATGCACAATAGCTGTTTTTGCACTGTTAAGATAATAATAATAATAGCCTAATACTGCATATTGTTTATTGGCGCCTTTCATAACAGGATTTCTGGCGACTGGCACTTTCCAGATGGAATTTACTGACAGGTCAGGGATATTTCAGCCAACCCGTAGCCGGGTTATGCCAGGCGTGTTAGTCGGTATAATTGGCTTGTCGCATAATTACATGAAGTTTCCGTACACGGCGGGTGAACAGGCAAACAAAAAAGCACATTTTGCACTTTCACAATGAAGCGCTAGACGCTTTGAAATCGACTGATATCTGACCACTTTTTATTTCGGCCACGTCCGACTTTCTTACAGTGTCTGCAACCTTTTGTACACTCCAACGCCTTTTCGGCATTGATAATAGGCACAATCCTTTTTTCCACCTCGCCAACAATATTTTCTACTTCACATTGAGTAAAGTTACTTTTTTTGGTTTTCCTCTGTCATGATATCTCAATAATGAATATTAATTTTCAGGTGTTTTACTGACTATTTATGGCTAACTATGGGCGTGACATGTTGCCACAAAAGCTGTGCCACGTATTATACTTGACTGCGTAGGACGTGCTTGCACATGGTTTAATAAATCTGAATATTTCCTTGTGTACGCACGTCCTATATTTTGTCTGTACGCCACTTCTGAAGCAGATCCACCGCAAAGTTTTATAAATGAGGCCCCAGGCAAGGAGGAATGTGTAGCTTTCAAAATCTCAGATTGATCTTAATTATTAACTCAATCACCAGACCAGCCACAATAAAAAAATAATAAACAAGTAAAGAGTCTCTAAGTAGTTTCTCATTTGTGATTTTAGAATGGAACAATGTAAAATACACATATTTAGGAAAGTCATCGAAGGAAGTATGTGTACTGTAGCTTTTGGAAACTCAAACACCAGGCTTTTAGCGGTCCTAATGTTAACAAGCTGATTCAGATATGCTAGCTCTGGATTTCCTCTAATACATGAAATATCTGGGGTCCTCCCAGGAAATGTTTAGGAACCACTGCCCTATATTATATCATGTGTTGATGAACAGTTAGGAACTGTTTGAAACACAAAAGCTTGGAACACAAAAACAAGAAACATTAAGATCAGCCATCACAGATTTAGATTTGAGTAAATTTCAAGTATGGTTGCTAATGGAAATTTACAAACACACAAGGGTATTTGGTTCAGAATGCCCCTCCCTTAAGTTTGGACATTTAGGCCTAACACAGGCACTGAGGAACAGAGCAGATAGAGTTTCACCTCCTGAAACCTTCCCTCCCTAATGTTGCATATACATTATTGTTCTTCTATTAAGAGTCATGTGAACTCTTGAAATTTGAGCCATCACATTTTGCCTGAAGACTACCGCACTTCCAACAGCTGAGAACAGGTATATGCCATAGAGCCGTAGGCATGCCTTGATAAATGTTATTTGATTAAATACAGCTGTAGGCTGATAATCTCATGATGGGCAACCCAGTGTGTTAAATATAAAGGTTATGGGAAGGTATGAGCTTTTATGGGACTGATGAGATGCAGGTAAGGATAACATGATGGTACTGTACACACCATTTATTCAGGTGTACCATCAAAGCATTGGCTCTTCTTTCTTCTGGGGTCTGATTCCTTATCAATGTGCTCACAATGGACACAATTAATTTCTCTTTAGAGCAGCCTAATTCTCCACTCTTCTATGCTCTAGATAGACAACAAAAACACATAAAGACCCCTTTAGCCTTTTTTCCAACACTGTAAGAGATATGATATAGAGGACCTATCCAAAAGAAAGTATAAATGCATTGAATCATATGGTTTTATATAGGTTGACCTTAGAGTTGAGATATAGTGTATATACTAAAGGTACAGTATGTCATGACAGGTGGATATGAAGCTTGAAATACACAACCATGAACGTCAAACTTAGGGCTACCAAACACATGGCTAACTAACACAAATGAGACGAAAACTGGCCTAAGGAAGGGAACTCAGCACCACATTTACTGCCCATTCCATAGCCAGGGGCGTCGGAATGGGGGTAAAACCAATGCTGATTACCAGGGCCCAAGGGGAGAGACGGCCCTTGAAAAGTCTAGGCCTATTTGTTGGCTAGTTTTAGATTTTGCTTCCCCAAACCTAAGGTAATGATGTTTAGAAAACGGGTAGAAAACCTTGTTCCTTAGCTCCATTATTTGGAATTAAATTTGGCTATAGGTATGCATGTAAAACTATAATTCTACACAAAATGTCAATCAGACATAAACCAATTGTAAAGAATCTTGACAATACTTCTTTAAAGATAGATAAAACATTAGTGTTTATCTGCACTCAGTCTACCATCTACAAAACATACTCTAAATGACTTCTCAACATTCTGCTTAGTAACCATGTACATTTTTAAACTGTAATGATATTTCTTGTGTGTCATTTTATTCTTGAATCTGTTAGACAACCTTGCCAACACATACAGGCAAGGAAATGCATCCATGGACATTTTCCAATGACTGGAGAGGTCAATCCTAGTCCCACCAAAGACAGGGAAGGCAAGATAAACATATTTAAAAACATTTCAAAATCACTCAGAATATGCTTTGCCTCTCCACATCAAACCATTTTCTTAAACTTAAATTATATTATTCTCTCTTGAAGATCCCTTTCCCCAAAGACGGCTTTTGTTTTCTGATGCCATTGTCAAAACACTGGTCCCACAGAGCATTATGAAAATGATTTGACCAAGGGGGTGGTACATTTAGAGGATGAAGGCTTATAGAGAAATTACTCACAGTATTTTGAGAAAATATAAAGGTGGTGCAAAAAATAACAAACAGTGAACAATATATTCATATTAAGAACCTAATGAGTAGGGCCAACCTTTGCTTCCAGAACAGCTCCTTCTTGAAGTGATGTCATAAAAGTCCTGACCTGTGTGTAGTGGGATATGGCACCATTCATCAAGAAGATAATCCTGTAGTTCTTTAAGGGTTGAATGAGGTGGAAGTCTACTGTAAGTAGTGTATTACGCAATACTCCCGTTAGGGAGGGGATGTTGCACCTAGCTGCCCACCATAAGGCCGGAGAAAGAAGGATGGAGTCGTGGGTGCGAGCAAGGACAGACAACAGAGTACTGTTTTAACACAGGCTTTATTTTGCCACAGTAAAATAAATAATAGGTTTGGGAGAAGAGGCTGAGCGGAACCAAAACAACAAAAGTAAATACTTAAACCCCAGCCCAAATCTGTCTAAACTTCCTACAAACACACATAAACTAACTGCCACACGGTCAAGGCGCCCTAACCAAAATACAGGGGGTGGACTGCTAAAATCTAACCTGGTGTGTATAGACAAGGAAATATCAAACGGGTGATGTAAGACCATGGGCGTCTGGCCTAACACTCCCAAGTGCTCCCCTTCTCCCTGGGAAGACAGAACAACAATGACCAATTTGAATGATAAATAATAATAATAATAACAATAATGCTAACACACAATGGTTATGTCACAATGTCACACACTACACAGGCTGTCAAACTCACATTATCATACCAAAGCTCCCACACAAACTCACAATAAGAAATACTACCAATTTACAAAACTCTCCTAACCAAAAAGCAACCTTAAAATAGGGAATCATAACACGGAAAGTGAAAGTCTAGTGTGGCCAAAAATGAGCAATACGTAAGCTCTAGGTGAGCTATGGGGTAAGTTAGAGACAAACACTGAATGGCACATTTTATAGCACAGAAGGGCATGATGGGATAGCTGTTGATGACTGGAACCAGGTGATCCGGATTATGGAAGGGAGGAGTCATTGATAAGTGGTGATTGGACTGATCTGCACCACGGAGGGTTGTCCGCCCAGGTCTAGCTAGTGTGCTTATACAAGAGAGTACCTCTCCCGGGGCTGCTCTAAACTACTACCCACTCACACCAATACCAGAGACCACAACCAGAGAGAACGAAAGAAAACACAAAATGGCACACTAAATACAGAAGGGCATGATGATAGAAAAACTTATTGGTGCTTTATCTGGCAATCAAATTGGATGTTTGTGATTGGTAGAGCGGGGTGACAGTGTTAGGGCATGGTTGTAACATAAGGAGTTGTAGAATAAATTGACAAAAAGTGCAATCATCTTCGAGTTTGTATTTACACAGAGGGTCATACATCCACCATC
Source organism: Umbra pygmaea (assembly GCA_016801145.1). Taxonomy (NCBI): domain Eukaryota; kingdom Metazoa; phylum Chordata; class Actinopteri; order Esociformes; family Umbridae; genus Umbra; species Umbra pygmaea. The sequence goes on from JACXGM010000289.1 coordinate 12,109, forward strand.
AAAAGAACCCAGAAACTGTACTATTTGGCACTCTGTGCTCCTAAATGGGCTATAAAAGTTAAATGATGTTTAAATACAGCAAATGCCCCCATTTCTGAGTACTAATTGTCTTTACACTTTACACAAAAATTCTGCCCCTTCCACACCAGTATTAAGAACTATGTGCCAACAGGGTATGCTGAGCCACCAAGATATGCTGAGCTACCAGTCTTTGCATCACCACCAACATTGCCTGCTCTGGACCTGTCCCAGGGGGCTCCATTTGTAACAGCACTGTCCCAAGGGGTCCTGCCGGCGCTGAACAAGCCAACACCACCAACAGTCTTACCCACTCCAACTTCTTGAGACCAGAGGTCAAGACACCCCTCTGGTGGGCTTCAGGAAGGTTGAGTCGTAAGAATGCCCCTGGTTCCCCAGAGTCATTTTTTGGGGGGGGTATTAGGGACTGGGGCTGGCTGAAGTGGTCTGGAGGCAGCAGGGACTGCTCCAGCAGACCAGAGAGGATGCTTCGGGTCCCAACTGACACCCGCACCCGTATGCAGGACCACCTCTGAGCCATTTTCTTAAATGGCACCAACAAAAGTCTACTTTTTTGTTTACCTTCTACAATCTGTTCTTAAGATGAAACCAAAAAAATACATTAGAACACTAGTTCTAAGGGCATACATGAAGTAAAAAGAAATCAATATTTTAATATTGCACAACACTTCCACGGTAGCATAATGAGGGTCCCTAAATGCCACCTAAAGCATTGAGAACTTTGTAAGAGTACAGACAGTTTATTAGAAAGATAGTTTAAAAGACAGTACCGTTCGCGTACACAGGCAGGCGCCATCTTGGGAAAATAGACTTGACCAGTCGAACCACAAACGCTGTGCTACGTGAGCTGAACTGTGAGCAAATTGTGTTATTTGTTTGCATCGCCAGCTGTAAGTCTTGCTCAACGATCTACATGAATGACCGAAACACCTCTTGCCCTGGGAGATTCCAAGTCACAGTTCTTGCCCTGTCCAGCCAACTTACATTCTCTGCCTCAACCCAATACAGATCTCTCTGCATTCTCTTTCAAAATTACATTCTATTTAAAGAGACAGTGCACAATTTTCCCCAATATATATCTCAATACCAAAAACACTGGGCCCTATTTTAACGATCTGAAACGCAAGTATCAAATGCGAAACGCAAGTTACATTGTCGGAGGATCCCGGGCGCTGTAGCTATTTTACCGGCGGGATAAATGATTCTTGCGCCCAACGCATATCTAAAATGGGTAGGTCTAAAGTAGCTTCATTAGTCATATGTGTGATTTGGGCATAACGTGCAATAAACCAATTAGAGCGTCATCTCACATTCCCTTTAAGAGCAGGCGCGCATGTTCCATGGCGGATTGTTATTATAACTGTGATTTTCTATTGATTTTTCTTTTTACAAAATGTAAATAAAGAAATGTCACAAGACATAGCATACTTTCCAATGTTTTGGACTCACTTTCACTGAATCACGAGGTTATGAATGCATGGTAATATTTTTGCAATGTAGTCTAACATTAGACCGAGATTACTCTTCTGTCAAATAAGCTTTCCACTCCCGTTGTGCATTTCTGGGCATTTAAGTGGCTGGCACGCATTTAAACATCATGTCTCCTGAAGTCCTCTAATATTTCCTAATTAATGTCATCAACACATCCATAATTCATGGAAATGTTGCGTAAAATACAACAAGCCACAAAGAATGCTACGACTTGAGTAGTGTACCTGTTCTATCCAAACACCTGACGCGCACTTTCAGTGTGCCAAATGTTCGTTCAATTAGGCTACACTGCGTGTTTGTGTGTGTTTTTGATTAAACAGCATTTTATGCACTTACTGGCATTATACATTGTGTCATCATTAACCATGTCTTTAACAGATAGCTGTTAACCCCTTCCCAGCCACCCATCCAAGGGAAGGTTCCTCATGGCAAAGTTGCCATAAATGAGTCGTGGCTTGAGCCTGAGTAATTCTGAGTAAAGACATGGGTGATTTTACTATTAGCATCGCAAAATAAAAAAACAGGTTTTTCCTGGTCAGTGGCGGAATTGTTTTAGGGGACTGCAAGATAGCACCAGGGAACGTTTGCGCCGGAACACGCCTCTTCTTTTCGCTGAACCACCCAACGAACGCAAGTTTATTCCCTAATTTACCGACGCGGGTCTGTGGAGGGAAAAGTCCCATATGCGTCGGGTGCAGTAGCGGTTTTTGGCACGGGCGAACCGGGCAACCGCCCGGGGCGGCATTTTTTTATGTCACGTGGGGGCGGCACTTAAAAAATAACCTCTGCAACGCAAAGCGTTTTTCTATTATCTATCATTCACTGTGTGGGGAAATTGCGCCCGCTCCAGCTGCAGGCGCCCCTGCTTGCTGAAAAAGTGCGGTGCACATAAGCTGTATGAGACGGGGAAAGGGGAGGGGGCGCTGGAAATCTGGGCGGAGGTTGTTGTGGTTTTGTGTAATACTTCCGGTTACGGCTTTCGGTCATTAATTCTCAGCTCCCCGCTTGCATCAACATTTCTGATTAACTCTATATTGTGATTAAATAACAAAACTTTTTGGGAAATGGTTTTCCTTAAATCAGGAATTTTATGTTCAGTGAAAGGATGTCACAATAATTGGCAGAAACGAAAACTGTTCCTACAGCAGCAGTGGTTTGATTACCAACCATATTTATGAAGCGAGTGCAGTTGTGAGGCGCTTTACGATTTGCACACACCACCTAAAGACGACGAGGTGCTTTGGCTGAGAGCACTCAACTTAAAGAAACCACCAAAACGACCCCATGTGTGTTTATATCACTTTGTTGACAAGAGGTCGACTGAAGATCACCGTTTCCCAGAGAAGTGGCTGGGCTATGATGCTCCAGTGAGGATAAGACCTCTCGTCAGGACGTCAACACACTCAGGTAGCCTGTACTGACTAACTAATCCACGTTACAGTTCTGTAGTTACTATTTGTCGTTTCGTCACAAATGGGTTGTTATGCGAACGTTTCTCAACTTCACAGGCTAACTATCTAGCTATCTAGCTATGTTAATGTTCATTGTAAAATAGGGCTGCACGATTATGCGTATTCCGATTAGATATTCACTCCAGAGCCCGTTCGCATGGCAACAGTATAATGCCCGCAACACAATCTCGGATATTTCATTTCAAACTAATAGCGCTAGTTTTTAATTCATTCAAAGCTAGTGAATTGTAACCAAATGCAATTGTATTGTGTGTGAAGAAATAATAAGAGTATGTGATAGCAAAAACGACAAATTTAACATGTTTTAATAACTGGTTATTAAAAACATTAACAAATAAGTTGTACACAAATTGATCAGTCAGTGTCTCATGTACAAAAACACGAGTACATTTGAATATCATTAACTAGAGTCTGTTGTTACCCAAAATAGAATAATTGTAGCAACACATGAACATGGACCCACTACCTTTCTATGAAATTAACAAACAATGTTTATCATAATGAATGAGGAGCGCTATTATTTTGAAATGAAATATCCGAGTTCGTGTTGCGGGCATTATATACTGTTGCCATGCGAACGGGCACTGGAGTGCATATCTAATCGCGATACGCATAAGCGTGCAGCCCTATTGTAAAAGTATCCAAAATCAATACTGAGCTAGAACAGTACTCATAGGTAAAACCACTGTAGCAATACAACACCTGCTGTTGGGCTAAATCGGTGGTTCTCAAACTGTGGTACGTGTAGGGGGGTGCGCTCGAAGGGGGTCTCGTCCGGGGTGTGATTCAATGTAGAACCGCCACTGGTCGGGTGTAAGATAGGAATGATACATGCGTTTGTGTAAAAAGTCAATTGCGCTAGGTGTAAGATAGGGCCCACTGTTTTCTTTACAATTAGTAAGAATTCAATAACATCACTTAATATAATTTATTTGTTTTTTCAAACAAATTCATCTTATATTCTAATAGATGTGACTGAGTTTTTCTTACTGTTAGTACTGCTTCATATGTGATGTCCACTTTACATTATATTTGTAGCAGTAAGATTATCCATTATTTCTAAGGTGAGGTTTTCTGCTATAACCTCATGCTAAAATTTACTATAATTCAAAATTGTAATGCTGGTATTAAAACAACAATAATAATAATAATATATGTGTATACAGATGTCACACGATAAAGTGGTGCCGTTCGTACCTAGTCAACAATCAGTGCATTTAGTTGCCAATACATGGTCTATACACGACCACATAGAAAAACAGGAGATCACCAGGCAGTCATTGTCTTTAAATAGCTACCAAATTGTTTTTATAAACAGATTTACTCTCTGTATCCTGATTCCTTTTCAGTTCAGATTCCACCGCAGGGATGTGCCAAAGAAGTTAGCATTTCGTTATGCTTCTGGCTACAGAGAGTAAATCGAAATCACCACACTTACAAATCGTTTCTGGAACTCTTTATCCTGCCTTAAACTGTTGTCAAGCAACGCCAAATCTTCCTGGGTGTCTAGGGGGAGTAACAGATCCCCTGGCAGGGTAACTCTACAACAGACACTTTGGCACTGAAATGTTGCAGCATAGTGTCCATTTTGTTGTCCATGCTACCCACAACATCACCAAACTCTCCAAGACGTCACAGCATTAGGGTTTGATCTGCACCTAGAGGGGTTCCCAGAATAAAAAAATTAAGCAGTCCTGTCACTCAACTACAAAATTATGACATTTACATCTAGTAGGTGGCCCCAGTGGGAATTAAACTGACACTCACAGATGTGGTTTGCACGATTGTACACGATTGTACACGATTGCCCAGTGCAATCAAATGTCTTGAGGTAAGCCGTTGTCTAACAAAGCTACAAAATGTAAGGCATATGGGAATTCTGGTCCTATATCACACAAAAAAAACATCACAATCCTTGAGGGCTTGTTTTTCATATTAGAGATTCTGGAAAGCTACATAAAAAGGCACACGTTTATTGCCAGTTTGACAGCAGGTCTCTTTGTTTCTTGGGACCTAAAATACGCATAATTTTCTCTCATCCAACTCTTTATATCCAAAACACAGGCTTCAAGGGTGTGCAGTTTTGGGTTTTCTCCTTTTTTTACTGAAATGTACAGCTGTGAGTCATCAGCATAGCAGTGAAAGTTGACATTGTGTTTCTGGATTACATCACCAAGAGGCAACATGTATAGCGAGAACAGTAGCAGTCCCAAAACAGAACCTTGTGGAACACCAAAGCATACCTTTGATTGTTTGGAGGACAGAACATCCACAGATACAAACTGATATCTTTCCGATAGACAGGATCGGACCATGCCAAAACATGTCCACGTAGCCCGATATAGGTTTCCAATCTGTCTAGAAGAATGTTGTGTTCAATGGTATCGGAGACAGCACTCAGGTCCAGAAGCACAAGAACAGAGGCACAGCTCTGGTCGGATGAAACTTGAAGGTCATTTATCACCTTTACAAGTGCAGTCTCGGTACTATGATGGGGTCTAAACCCAGACTGGAGCTTTTCGTAAGCGTTATTAGTCTTTAGGAATTCACTGAGTTGTTGGGCGACCACTTTTTCTAATATTTTTGAGAGAAATGGTAGATTTGAAATAGGCCGGTAGTTGTTTAGTCTTTCTGGGTCAAGGTTGGGCGTTTTTAAGAGGCTTCACTACAGCCAATTTTAGGGAGTTTGGTACACACCCAAATACTAGAGAGCAATTTATTATTTTTAGCATATGCGAGCCAAGCACAGGGAGTAACTCTTTTAGAAATTTAGTTGGAATAGGATCCAGTTGACAGCAGGACGTCTTTGAAGCCTTTACTATTTTAGTGAAAGACTCAAGGGATACAGGGTTAAAAAAATTCCAGTGTCCTTCCTAAGCCAATATCCTGACTGTTCTGCACAATCTCAGGACATGTGAGTTTAGGGGATATATGCTTCTTAAGGGAGGATTCTGTGATTTGTTTTCTAATAGTAATGATCTTTTTATCAAAAAAGCTCATGCATTCATTACTGTCAAAATGTAGTCCTATTTCATTTATCATAATAAGTATTGTTAGGGTATAAGTCAAATTTCATTGAACAAACCACCCAATAAAAAACAGTATTCTTTTCAACAAAAAACAAAAAGAGTTTCAAAATATTTTATAGGTTGTGAAGAACTGAAAATGGTAATTTGTTGAATTTGCAGCATTAGGAGGTCATATTTACTGAAATCTAAAGTTATTTCAATCAAACACATCTTAACAGGGCAAGTTACATTTTAACATAGGACCCCTTCTTTGATATCACATTTAAAAATCTTACATCCATTGAACTTGTGAATTTATGGAGATTTTCTGCTTGAATTTCTTTGCAGGATGTCAGAATAGCCTCCCAGAGCTGCTGTTTTGATGCGAACTGCCTCCCAACCTAATAGATATTTTCCTTGAGGATGCTCCAAAGGTTCTCAATACGGTTGAGGTCAGGGGAGGATGGGGGCCACACCATGAGTTTCTCTCCTTTTTTGCCTATAGCAGCCAATGCCACAAATGTATTCTTTGCAGCATGAGTTGATGATTTTGCTACGGAAGGCACAGTTCTTCTTTTTGTACCATGGAAGAAAGTTGTCAGTCAGAAACTCTATATACTCTTAATCCGATGAATTTGTCCGGCAGCAATTCCTCATTATGCCCCTATCTGCACAAAACTGTCTAGACTCTGAATCAGCCACAAATCTCTTCACACTTTGATGATTCGTAAAATATCTAATGTTTTCATACTTTGTCCAAGGCATTGCACTATTTGATGCTTTTCCGCAGCAGAGAGATCCTTTTTCTTTCCCATATTGCTTGAAAC
>JACXGM010000289.1:28540-80224 GCA_016801145.1 Umbra pygmaea
GGGGGGGGGGGGGGGGGGGGGGGGATAGGTGCATGCACTAGATTTATTTCACTCATCTTAAATCCTCTTGTCCACTATCTAGCTGGGATAATTTAGATGCAGCTTTGGCACTTCACCAGGCGAGGTCGCTGTTACTGAAGCTTTGAGTACTGAACCCATTTTCAAACCAATTGTTCTAAGTGGTTCAGAGCTTCACCAAAGCTTAATTTGCCCATCACTACTAAACACCCTTTCCTCATTCTGACTGACCACCGTAACCTGAAGTACATCCGAGCAGCGTGGAGAATTTACCCTCACCAGGCAAGGTGGGCCCTTTTCCTTGCAAGGTTTACATACACCATTTCGTTCATTCCGGGAAGTAGGAATGGTAAGGCCGATGCTCTCTTGCGCCAGCATGACACAGGGGATCGGGTGGTGGATGTTAGCCCAATACTGCCAGACACTTGTATTGCTGCTCCCGAAATGTGGTCCATAGATACGGAAACTCAACAGGCATTGTGCAATGAGACCACTCTCGCGGGATGTCCTGTTGATCGCCTATTTGTCCCTGAATCTTTTAGATATAGACTCAAGTTGGGCACACACCACCCCTTCCACTGGTCATCCTGGTATCAGCCCCACTATTTGCTGCCTGGCAGGCAAGTACTGATGGCCAGCCTTAGCTAAGTACGTGAGGGTTTATGTCTCCTCCTGCTCAGAATGTTCACAGTGTAAAGCGCAGAGGCATCTACCTGCAGGGAAATGAATGCCTCTTCCTGTGCCATAATGGCCTTGGTCGCATTTATCCATTGACTTTATCACTGACCTACCTCCCTTGGAGGGTAATACTGCAATCTTGACCCTTGAACAGGTTCTCAAAGGCTTGCCGTCTCCTACCTTTGCCCTGCAAACTTATTCACCCACGTCTTCCGGCACTATGGCATACCAGAGGAGATTGTGTCTGACCGTGGCCCCCAGAAAAAGGAAGGCCTTTATGGAAACTTTGGAGGTCACAGTAAGTCTCACCTCTGGGTTCCATCCTGAGGCCAATGGGCAAGTGGAACGTGTGAACCAGGATGTTGGCAGGTACTTGCAGTCATATTGCCAGGACAGGCCAAGGCAGTGGTCACGTTTTCTGCCTTGGGCAGAGTACGCCCATAACTCTCTGTTCCACTCCTCCACTGACTGTAAGGTCCAGGCGGACTGCCGGCAAGGGCCCACCCTTGTTTTCCAGCCCAAGGATCGAGTCTGGCTCTCCACCCGGAACCTGCCCCTCTGCCTGCCCTGTCGGAAGCTGGGCCTGTGGTTTTTGGGGCCTTTTTAAATTCTGGGGAGAGTAATGATGTTTCACACCGCTTACAATTGCCATCTAACATGCGCATTCACCCTGTGTTTCATGTGTCTCTCCTCAGGCCAGTGGTGGCAGGCCCTCTCCATGAAGCTGAGGTGCGGGAGACCCCCCATCCTCCATTGGAGATCCAACCCTCTGCGTTCCCTGTCTTCCGACACCACTGTCAGATTCCCCAGCAATTCCCCCATTAATCAACACAGCTGTCAAGAATTTCAATCAAGGACTCTATATAACTGGGGTGTGGATTTGGGGAATTGTGGGGTATTGTTTTCTGTATTGTTCTCTTTAAACATCACTTAGATTGTATATGCTTATGTAGACACCTGTATATATAATTGTTTGCTTTCCTGCGTAACATGACTTTATTTTCCTATAGAAGACAGTTACACACATTGTACTTCTCTTCGTGAGTTTAGGATGCTCTCTGAAATCTTGTATATCTGTTCATAGCGTTCTGTGTTAATAAAGACATCAGAACTCAACTGCTCCTGCGTGTGACTCCGTTACCTAAAAGAGTGTGTGACAGAGATGGTTAGATCTAATGAGTTAATGTTTGCTTTGGAATGTTCCATGCACAGTTTTACTTTCCTATCATTGTTGTCCAAGTGATCATAAGACTGTAACAGTTGTTCATAAGAACCACCCCATATCAAGTGTAGAAAAATATTCTCCATTAGCTACATTATTGGGTAGTAAACACTTATGGCGCTGATTAATCCAATGATAAACATATAAATATGTATACTGGCAGGCTAAAGTCATCATTATAGGGTATTGCCAATGGGATTGTGCCAATTTAACATAAATTATAGCAAATGAAAAATGCATGTGACATGTGTTCCCTAAATGTATTTTAGTGACTTACATATAGTCCAACTCACAAGAGTGTAAAGGGTTAACTAGATGTAAATGTACATCCTTTGACGTGCTACACTAGAGCTCTTCACTGAATATTAATGAAAAGGCCCTGAGAGCCTTTTAGCTCTATGAAGTGAACCAGACCAGTTTGATGCAGTGGCAAAAAAGCAAGCACAAAACCGAAGATGTGTCTATGCTCCTGCAGGGCCATCTGCAATCTCCCATATGCCCACAAACACGTTCTGTGCTCTTTCCAGCTATTCTGTCCAATAAATGTAGTATCTAGTTATTATACATTCAAATAGCAGTTGTACAGAGATATTGACAATCAGAGCAAATTACAGACCATAATGATAGATTATTGTGAAAACATTCATGGGCTAAAAGTGAAGAGATGGTGTAATTATTGTAAACAAACCAAAATGATTTGAGTGTGCACCTGTCTGACTATGCTTTGTGTTCGTCTGCACAGGCGTTACAGACACACACCAGATCTTACAATACTTAGGAAACACACATATTAGCTTACCACATCACGTCTTATAGCAATCTGGTGCTTGACGGCACCGTTGATGATGAAACATCACATTGAAAAAGCCTGCTTTATCATCCTACCCACCACATAGTGTTGTGAAATATGCTTACGAGAAATGGGACTGTATCATAGCCCACATTTTTGTAGAACGTATCCTGTTTTAAATCAAAATGTCAGTGTTTGTGATTCACCTCCTGCCCTGAGCCAACTCATTGTTAATGTGAAATGATATGGACTTGACTCAACAAAAAAGTGGTGTGATTAAATTCAGATAAGCTAAAAAAGTTGCCGAAAGACGTTGCCTGAACCTTAGCTCTACTTCATATTCTGAACTATATTCCTTTTTATTTGCATCAAGGGTAGTGAACATAGACAATCCTGCCTTGCAGCCTTCTTTAGTGTGTACAAATATTTTAAAATCAAACACAGCATTTATAGTGAGTGCATGTGCAAAGCCATGGCTGCAGGCTTGATTTCCACTGTATTACATGTGTAAAAATGAATTAATTTTCTCTGTGAAGTCACTATGGATAAGTCTCTGCTGAATGACTACAATGTAGGTGACAACCAGTGTGAAGCAGCAGACACATTTAAAGCCAGAGGCAAACAGGCTTTTGTCAGATTACCAATAAAATATGGTCATACAAAATGATTTATTAATAGTCCTATTCCTGTAATAATAATTCAAAAAGGAGGACTACTACTTAGGACTGAGAATGCAGCTGTGTCTGTTGATTACATGGACAAGGAGGACCTAATGAGCAATCCTGGATTAGCAATGCTACTCTGAGACACTTTGGAAATACAGACCTCATTTCCTTAAAATGTCTGAGTGAGTACGTGGCAAGCAGGGGAATTGGGCGGAGAGTGGAATACGCTGCAGGTGTGTGGTGGCCTGGTTAGTCATGTTGGGGCTGTCTATGTGGCCTCAGGCATTTGGCTCTTTAACTGAATTTCTCACCATGTTGTCTGGCTATTCATTGTCAGTCTTTTGAATGACGCCATGTCAACTCTCCAACCCTTTTTTCAGTCCATGTGCTAGACAGGAAGAATAGCAACTCGAGTAGAGCTACCACACCTCTCGTTCTAAAATGACCTATTCAAAGTCTCTTGCCATTCTCTGATTACCAATGGAAGCCAATACATATGTTAGTAAACAGTTTACAATACAAGCAGTTGCTTAATAGGCCAATGATCACCAGAATATAAAAGTAGATATACAGTTGTATAAATACTGTATATCACTCTACTTATGCATTAATAGTTGAATTATTGGATAGTACTGCAGATTAATAGAATTACCAGAGATTCCACATTTAACATGCCAATATATGAAAATCAGGACATGAAGTTGTTTGAAATTGTTTTTGAGAGACAGTAGTTCCTGTCTTTATAAGAAATAAAATGTAAAGGACAGTTTTCACAATTTTTTTGCTTTTACTCCGGCAACTATTAGAAAAGAAGCATGCTAAGCTATATGACTTTTGTGACATTTTTATGTCATTTTAAATGTAAAGGTTTTACACACTAACCACACTTTGTGGTGTGCAATGGTCGCCATTAAATTACTTGAATTCAGTAGGACTTCCTTCATTTGCTGTTTTTTACTTCCATGTTCGAGGATACTTTGTCGCTTACCATCTATCCTACACAGGTCATTTATTTAATTACTTCTGTTTTTTAAGGGCAGGTGGAAGTTTAATTTACCTATATATTGTAATTTTAGTTTGTGTAGAGACACATAGCCATTTAAATAAATGTAGTTTCCAAAGTGCCATGAAGAAAATGCTCTTTATTTGACTTATTCTGACCCAATTTCTGCTGTACATATATTATATTAAATTCACCTGCAGTAAGTGGGAGGTGTAGTGTTTGGCAAGGGCACACCTCTGTGTGACAACTGATATGCTTAGTTACACTTGGTCCCGCCTTCACAAACCAGAGCCAGGGTTCATATAGCACTTGAGCATTGATATCAGACCAGGTTCCTGCGCTCTCTCTTCTCTGAAGTTTAATGTTTAACTAGTTGGAGGGAGGAGATAGAAGGAAATCAGTGTATGCTGTCAGGGAGCAGCTTGGAGCATGGCCCAAGCAAAGGAATAATTCCACTTTCTGACTAAAGAACAACATGGACGACAGATGGAGCAAAACTCAGACTTCAGTTCAGGAAGGGGCTGTCCTGCCACTTTGAGGGCTTCACAAACGGGTGTGTACCGAAACATCTGAAACGAGAAAGAAACTATGTGGTATGGCTAATGGGATACTTACCTTCTTCTGTGATAAAATAAAAACACATTTATTTTATCTTGGCAAACTAAGTTTTAATGGTGGGAAATTTTTTGAGTCAAATTGACTGGGTTCATCTTTTTTTATAGTCAATCAAAGTTTTGGATGAGGCAGTCAGACATATTATTTTATCTCAGAATTCTTCTTGGTTCTATCACGTTGCTGAACTGATAAACTAGAGATAAAAAAAATCTATATCTGGAAATTACAACCAACACACAACAGTTACCATGAATGATGCAGATGTGCCAGATCACAAAAACTGGAAAGATTTGGAGCCCAACTATGCCATGAAAATATCCCTCACCATCCTGTATAGCCTGATTCTCCTCACCGGCATTGTCGGTAATGGAATCACTATCCGGGTGACACAGGTACTGCAGCAAAACGGCTACCTGCAGAAGAATGTGACAGACCACATGGTGAGCCTGGCATGCTCTGACCTTCTGGTCCTTATTATAGGCATGCCCGTGGAGCTATACAGCGCCACATGGTTCCCCTTCCACTCCGCTACAGGTGACGCGTCTTGCAAGATCTACAACTTTCTGTTTGAGACCTGTAGCTACGCTACCATCTTGAATGTGGCCACGCTTAGCTTCGAACGCTACATGGCCATTTGCCACCCATTCCGCTTCAAGGCTCTAGGAAAAGAGCATACAGCGTGCCTCATCGCCCTAGCTTGGGTAACTGCTGTGATTGTAGCACTCCCGCTGTTGTTCGCCACGGGAATGGAGGGCCACGTACCAGAGCGGGCCAGAGGGCCAGTTCAGAACCTGACATTCTGCACCAACCTAAAGGAGCAATGGACCATGTACAGGGCCAGTATTTTTGGTGCATTCATTTTGTACATGGTGGTGTTGATCAGTGTGGGGGTTATGTGTTGGGCCATGATCCTGGTCCTTAAACAAACAATGGGGCCCACGGAAGGAGGGATCAATAACGTTGAGAGTACGCCAAGACACGAGAGTGCCAGGGTCAAAGCTGCCAAGAAGCAGACCATCATTTTTCTCGGTAAGTTGACGTTTTATGATCTAAAGAAAACACATTTAAATTGCAATTGGAAATGTTCAAAACCTTTTGTTTAGCTTACTATTCGCCACATTGTTTGTATGACTCAGTGTGTTTGGGCTACACAGGGTGTGTACACCATTGAATTCCTGAAATTCCTGTGAAGTTGTTTATATATGTGTGTCTTTCGTACTCTTCCTGTATTTACCTAACAGTGGAAATACCACTCTCTGCCCAAAAATCTGATTGACTGCAGGAATTACTTTGAAACAACTGAAAATATTTTTACTATTCAAAGGATTGATTTCACACACACATCTGTTTGCAGTGGTCTTTTTCATTGATCTTTCAACAAAGAATTGTAATTAGCCATGTTATTTATTATACATGTTGACAAAAAGAAATGGCAAACAATATTAATACAAAGTTATTCAGTAAAATTGTAATCTGAGTATTTAATTTCCTCATTCCTCGAATTCCTGTGCTGGAAGCGGCAATTGTTAAATATAGGGACATTAATGTAGAATGAGAAACCTGTAAGCCTTTTTTAGTGAGTAACTATACTGATACATAGAGAGGCATGCTGACAATTTAACATACACTTAACTGTAACATAGTTGGTTATATAGCCTACAGGCAATAATTTACCCTAACAGCAAATACATTACAATGGCATAGGCAATTGGAAGCTATGTGTGATCTACAGAGGGTGGATAACATATTGGCAACACAACAATATATTAACATCAAGGCATTCATATGGAGTAGGGCCTGCCTTTGCCTTCAGTATTGCTTAAATTATTCTTGAAATGCTGTCAAATGTACAGTATACACTGTGTTCCAAAATATTATGCAAATTGGAATTAAGTGTCATAGACATTAAATATTTAGTTTTTCAATCAAACTCATGGATGGTATTGTGTCTCTTGCATCTATGGATCACTGAAATCAATCTCAGAAACGTTTTATAATTAGTTTGCCAGGTGAGCCCAATTAAAGGAAAACTACTTAAGAAGGATGTTCCACATTATTAAGCAGGCCACAGATTTCAAGCAATATCAGAAAGAAAAACGATCTCTCTGTTTCGGAAAAACATCAACTAGTGCAACGCCTAGGACAAGGTATGAAAACATTAGATATTTCACGAAAACTTAAGCGTGATCATCGTACTGTGAAAAGATTTGTTGCTGATTCAGAGCACAGGTTCATGCAGATAAAGGGATAATGAGGAAGGTTACTGCCAGAAAAATTTACAAGATGAAGAGAGCAGCTACTAAAATGCCATTACAAAGCAGCAAACAGGTATTTGAAGATGCTAGTGCCTCTGGAGTCCCACGAATCTCAAGGTGTAGGATCCACCAGAGGCTTGCAGTTGTGCATTAACCTACTATTCAGCCACCCCAAACCAATGCTCACCAGCGGAAATGTTTGCAGTGGGCTGAAAAATACACGAAGACTAATTTTCAACAGTCTTGTTTACTGATGAGTGCTGTGCAACCCTGGATGGTCCAGATGGATTAAGTAGTGGACAGTTTGTGGATGGCCACCATTTCCATAAGGCTGTGCCATCAGCAAGGAGGTGGCAGAGTCATGTTCTGGGCTGGATTCAAGTGAAGAGAGCTGGTAGGCCCCTTTAGGGTCCCTGAAAAATGACCTCTGCAAAGTATATAGAGATTCTGACTGACCACTTTCTTCCATGGTACAGAAAGAAAAAAACATGCCTTCCGTAGCAAATTCATCTTCATGCATGACAATGCACCATCTCATGCTGCAAAGAATCCCTATGTGTCATTGGCTGCTATGGGCATGAAATGATAGAAACGTATGGTGTGGCCCCCATCCTCCCCTGACCTCAACTCTTTGAGAACCTTTGGAGCATCCTCAATCAAAAGGTCTATGCTGGTGGGAGGCAGTTCACATCAAAATAGCAGCTCTCGGGGGCTATTCTTACATCCTGCAAAGAAATTCAATTAGAAACTCTGCAAAAATTCACAAGTTCAATGGATGCAAGAATTGTGAAGGTGATATCAAAGAAGGGGTCCTATGTTAACATGTACTTTTCCTGTTAAGATGTGTTTGATTGAAATAGCTTTTGATTTCAGTAAATATGACCTACTAATGATGCAAATTCAACAAAATACCATTTTCAGTTCTTTACAACCTATTCAATGTTTTGAAAATCTGTTTTGCATTATAATTTGGAACAGTGCATTTAGAGTTTTAAAAAAAATACTGTTTTCATTTGGTGTTTTGTTCAATGAAATTTGCCTTATACCCTAACGGTTGGTGACTTAAAAAATTATACTGAATTTCATTTGCATCAAATATTTTGGAAAATCTGTGTAAAATATCATTTTCATAATAATTTGGAACGCAGTGTATGTCCTGAACTGTGTGTGTTGGGATATTTCACCATTCTTCAAGAAGAATAGCCTCCAGTTATTACCTGTTATAGAAAATATCACAGTATTACAGTATCATGGTTTTATTATTTTTTTATGTAAAAAATGTGTTTGTACACACAGAGACAAAGACTATACAGTATGACCAAAAGTATGTGGGCACCCCTACTAATTATTAACGTCAGGTGTTTCAGACACATTTTTGCTCACAGGTGCATATAATCCAACACATTGGAATCACCATAGACCAGCATTGGCAGTACAATTGGACATACTGGATATCTCATTGACTTCAAATGTGGCATTGACATTGGATGCAAACTTGTGTAAAGCACAATGCCACTAGACCGGAGCAGTGGAAACATTTACATTTTTTACAATTTAGAGTGTTTTATATTGCCTGAGGTACAGTACATATCACAGGTGTCAAACTGGTTCCACAGAGGGTCTAGTGCATGCTGGTTTTTGGTCTTTCCCTTCAAAAAGAGCCCAATTAAGACCTAGACTGCCAGGTGAGGGGAGATCCTAACCAATTAGTGACCTAATCAAATCAGCCCTGTACAAGGTAAAAGCAAAAACCTGCATACACTAGGCCCTCCATGGAACCAGTTTGACACCAGTGGATTCTAAATAAATGTAGCTGACTCTCTCAATTGAACTGATATTTAATAGGAATGTTAATTCCTTTTCCAATTCAAGAATAATCCTGACTATATTAATGCAATACCATGAATGAGAAAATGACCAAGGTATGAAAACCATCTGTTTTAAAACCGCTGTAAATTTTTAAACCTTGAAGCCGTTACATCCCTAATTAAGAGTGTGTAGAAACAATCCAAAATTTGTACTAACAAACCAAATTAAGAATGTGGGTTGTATAGAAAAAGTGGGATTTATCAAACGATCCAATGCCGTTTCACGCATACCGGTAGGAAAATTACCATTAAAACAACTTGTTCTAAGACTCAATGCTCATGAACGACCATGGTTATTTGCATTTAACAAACCCCTATTTACCCATATAATCAAAAGGCTGTGGAAAACATAATGCAGAACATGAAATAACACCAATGCAATAATAAAGATAAAAAATAATCTAGAAAAGAATTATACAAATACAGTAAACATGTTATCTGTGTTACATCATTTGTCAAACTCAATGTACCTGATATTGCCCACTTTCCTACAAAACATGGTATGACGTTTAAGAAAAACATGTATTTTATGTGTCATCTTTAAATATTATAAGGAAAATGTATGTTGTGACAAATATTACATACATCGATCAGCCATAACATTATTGAGAGATGACTCATAAAAACTCATTAGGAAAAACATAAACAAATCATGTTTTATTTGTATGATACTTGTCCTTATGGGAGGTAAGTGCCATAGTGTAACATGTTGAGTGTGTGACAACATTATTTATTTGGTTCCCTTCTTGTTGCTCGATTGACCAGTAAAAAGTATCAAAAACTTTCAAACATTAAAAAATACATTTTTGACATGAACTAGTCGACATTTCAGAATTAGTTCCCTTATTTCACCACTTGCCATTGTGTGTACACATAGTCATGGCTGTACCTAGATTTACGAACATTCTCAAGCAAACGCTCAAACTGATATATCCCAAAATGTATGTGGAAATTATTGCACTCATGGTTTACACCCAGATTTCATAAATCCAATCTTGAATGTGTATAGCTTTGTGTATGGGGGCATTATTATCCTGGGATATTGTAACAACATGAGGGAGCTGTGATTGCACCATTGGGTGCACCTGGTCCTGTGATATGCCCTCACATTCCATGGCTGATATACAACCATGGAGAGAACTTATCGGAACTAATGACTCCCACAACATGGCAGCCATTCCATTATGGGTCCCTGAGCAGTAGATAATGTGGGTTGAAAGCATCCTTTGGCTTTTTCAAAATGTAAACCTGAATGGAGGCAAAAAATAGGGTTAAAGTTGAATCATCCGATCATATTTTCATTTTGCTCACATGGTTAGATTTTGTGCTCCTTATACTAAGCTATTTGTTTTTTGCGACGGCCCTAGATACAAACATTTCCAGAATGGACCACTATGATGCAGCCATTTTATATATTTCATAATTTTCTGAGGCTGCGTCATAGTGGTACAGATTGGTTGGAATATGTTGGCTTTACCTTTGCCTCATTGAGCTAACCTGTTAGGTCTACTGTATCTATTTGAAGTGTCTTCTCTTTGCTGATGCAAATTGTCTATGTTTGAAATATGCTGTGGACTTCTTCAGTTTTTGGGACAAATGCACCTGCAATTAAGGCACTGACTATTTGAACTCTTTCGAACTGTTAGTTGCCTCATGCTGCTTTGAAAACTCAAACATCAAAATGCTAATAGTCATCTGTTATAGCTGACACGTATGTACTGCTGATTGGCAATCAACCTAATGAGATCTTAGCTGCATTGTTGATTTTGATAATCAAAGTAACTGTACTTTCCATGTGGTGATTCCTTCATTTAGTCCACACCCTGTAAGTATAGTACTAGCATAATTGATCACACTTTATTTTGCCAAAATAACTATCGGTGCATGCTCTACAGATAATCATACTATAATACGTTTTTAAAAAATGAAGAGAAGGCTTGTTAGTTTTTTGGTGAGATTTAAAATAGCAGTTAGGGTTAGGGTCAGGGAAAGAGTTAGTGTTAGTGTCAAGTGTGTTACTATATATTAAGTAGTTTAAATTATATTTTTTATTTAGATTGTTTGTAAAGCCTCTACAGATTGACTATCCAATTATTGTAACTGTATTGTTAGCATTACTGTTTAATATTGCTCCTTTCAACAACATCCATTCAGAGTGTAAATAATACCATTTAAAATGCCATAACAAAACCCTGTACTGTACATTGTTGGATACTCAAATGAATTAGTCAACTACCCATATGGAAATCTAATATATGGCCATATATGTATATAACTTATAGATCTTACATACATATACATACATTTTCAATTTTTATATGTGACAAACATTTCCACATTTGATATCTAAATCTGCATTTACCTATGGTTCACAGTGTCTATAAGTGATGTTTAATATCTGTTGATGTGTATATCCGATAATTTAAATACATAATGTAGAAATACTACAGTTTTTTCTTGCCTTATGTCAGTTAGGAATTCACCTTTAGTCTAAAAATTCAAATGATAATGAATGCTTATGTGTGGAATATTGATGTTATATATAGTATATGTGATGATAAGAAAGGGTTATAAAATGTATATCAATTAAATATTTGGTAATATCTTTTTAAATGTATGACACATTTAATTATGTAATTAACATATATGGTCATATTTCCATATACATGACTGTAAATATATTTGATTTCCTTATGAGTAAACCTAGAATTCAACTAATATTATTTAACTGAATGTCTAATTATCTAAGATATGACATTTGTACAAAACAATTGTACCATTTGCTCTTGCCACAATGTGTAAGCATGTAAATCAGCCATACTAAATCTTCATTAGATTCATAAACCAACATGTCTCAGGGATTGTAAACATCTACTACCTCTATGACAGCAAATTGTTAACCAACCAGCCCTACAGACCTCTGACGTGCTTAAAACTGACACACAAAAACACACAATGGTTTTCCATATTATTTACATGTTAAGCAGGAGAACATGTTTCACCTGATTAACAAAAACACTCCACATTTTTTTTGCAAATATAGTCATACGTGGCCATACACTGTATGTACATATCATTTTTATTTTTGTAATTATTATTTTCAATTTGATTTCGGATATTTATAACTGTGCTTTTCGAAAGGAAGCTGTCTCAAGCACTCTTCCATAATTATTTGTATGGCGTGATTCAGCCAGTATCTACAGTTAGTTAAATACAGAGATTTTAGACCCTCTTTTAGGGAGGCTTCGGCCCCACTGGCTTTCATCTGAGCCCCCCTGAACATTTAATCCCTTCGTAATGTGGGAATCCTCAGTGTGAGGATATGTTTGAATGGAAACAACAGCCGCAGTGAACAACCAGAACTCTGCTATCTTCTAATATCTTCCACTTTCATTGGTATTTTTCAATGGAAACCTCCAGCATGCCTCTGTCAGTACAACAAGTTTATTAGAGTGCGTCCTAGAAGAGCGTGACTGAAAATTAGGATGAGTGGAGGATCAGATTTCTTTCGTATCTTGGCTAGCATCAACTCATTGACATCATGTTCCTCCCCTTTCCAGTCCTTTGTTTTGAACCACACACACTCTTAGAAATGAAGGTACGAAAATGTACCTAAGCTTGTCGCTGGGGCTGTACCTTACCGAGGTATAAATATTGTACCTTTCAGCATGGGTCCAAAACTGTACTTAAAGGTACACTGGTCACATAAGTAAACTGAAAGGTACAAAAGTGTATAAATATAAATAAAACAATGCTAAAATATTGACCCATGCTGAAAGGTACAATATTCGTACCTCGGTAAGGTACAGCCCCAGTGACAAGTTTAGGTACATTCTTGTATCTTATTTTTTAGTGTGCAGAGGGAATTTTGTAGACTTTGTAGACTTTTAACATGGATTTCAGGAGTAGATGAGTACTAATGAGTAACATAACATTTATATAGGTATTTTCTTATGTTAGAGAAGTGTTGAGTGAGCCAAGGAAAAACCCTATAGTTCCTTACCATAAGTAGATTTTCCAGTTTTGCATTAAGCTAATGCCGGACAAAGTGTAGAGTTGTGCCCATGCTTAACGTTGCATGCCTCTCAGATTTTATGTAATACAGGATGTAATTTCTTAAAGATTTTAAAATGTAGCTACAATAATCAGCACATCAATTACATGAAGTTTATTGTTGGAGAAATCAAGATAAAAAATATATTTAAAAAATCATCCTCTAACTGAAACTTTCAAACTAGTGAGTGTGACACACTACACCATGATAACTAACAAACATCACAATTTTGTTGTGAACTAATCGATTGACCATGCCAAACATGTCAATGGCCTTTCTATCCATTCTATTTCTATGTGCACTTTGTGATGGACATTCCATATATGATGCTTTATACTCTTCAGTAAACATGTTCAGACCAAAGGATGCCCTATACCTGTACCCATAGTGTCACTTTAAGCAATATGTTAATCAATGTATAATCAATGTATTCATAAAACACTGATAAGTAACTGATAAGTGATATTGTAATCAGCAAAACTATCAATTATTATGGGCACACATTAGAAAAATATTAAGCTACAATGAAATGCATTGAAATACCCTTAAGGCTGCTAGGAATAAAGAGGCCTCAAGGCTTAAATAAAGGCTGGGGGAATATTACGTGTGGATAATCTCCTATAGCTGCCTTACATATAATGTGCATTCCAATGCATTCAACAATATATTCATGCTATTTTCGGATTATGGTACTTCTGCGAGCTGCCGCTCCGTAGGTTTTTGTTCCAAACCTAATTTAGCACAAGTGACGCTACTCACTACCAGTTTGAAATGCTAAGTCAGGGTAGTCGCAACTCGGGTTGGACGGAACATTTACGGAATGCCAGCTCGCGGGAGCAGGCAATAGTATATAGCTAAGTATAATTGTCCTACTGGTATTTCAGTCAATGCGGCTGTACGTTTTACTCAGCTTGGTTATGTTTGTATTAACGTACAGGTAGGTGGCAGTAACTACATTGGAAATAACATGGCTCCCATTCATTCAATGCAAGCGATTGAATCTTCAACAACTTTTTTCAACTACGTATTGGATTTGGAACGGTTACAAGAAGTGTTGAGATTGCGATAACAATGTAATGCAGCAATAAAAGGCAAACTGGAACAAGGATTTACACAAAAATATAGCAAAATATACTTATCAAATAGAGGGAGTCAGAAATAAAGGCCTGCCTCTAACAAAAGCCTTCTTCAAATAAAAGCAGGTTGCCTTCTGCAGTAGAGGTAAATAAAGGCCCCTGTCTTTATTTCAGGAATTATGGTAGGCAGGGCCAGGTGATGAGCTTTAATATAAAAAGGCACGATCTGTATCAAGAGTTATCAACTCGATCTGTATCAACTCGGCTTTATGGGTTTTCAATAAAGTATTTCTTGGATCATAAGAACTGCTGCCTGGACTTATTCTTTTAAAGAGGCAAATTGATTTTTCTCTACCACAACTTACAACTGCCATTTTGGCTGTTTGCCTCCCGCTCACTTCTCTGAGGAGACCTGGCACTAACCTTACCTAGGTGACTTTCAACTGTATTTGTTTCAGCTGTCAGAGCCGGATCAGAACAGTGCGTGAAGGCAGGTTTTTTCCTTAGTTTTAGCTATACTATATGTATGGTCCAAGGTACAAGTCCGATGACTACAAGTCAAAGTCAAGTCTCAAGTTTTTTGAACAGATCACAAGCCAATTTATTGGTGATTTAAGTGCAACTCCAAATCTGGGTGACGGTACGTTTCATATTTCATATCAGAAGCATTCTTTACAACACATACATATTCAATTACTGTTGTATAGGCAAATGAGGTTCCACTATTCATACTAATTTAACACAAATTAAAATATATATAGTCAATTCTAACTGTTACTTAAAAATGAAGTCAATTTGCCTATCCTTCTGAATTAATCTTTCATACTTTGATAGGCTCTGCATTTTGGTGTCAAACGTTGTGACATTTCATAAAATTCATTTGAACAATGACATTTTCGAAAATGTTATCAAACATTATTTTCCTCTCATCTCTGATCGACTGTTTACCTTGGGCATTTTCTGTTAGGCCAAGTGTGATGGATTTCTGCTCAAATCTGTCATTGAAACTCTAAAACTCTTGTCTCTTCCATTGCGTCCCAGATTCGCTGACAGCAGAATCCAATGTCCACAACTTTATTGTCCCTTTCACAGCCATCCATCCAAGGGGGGATTTCCCTCGAAAATGGCAGGAATGGCAGAGTTTGCCAGCATACATGAGTTGTGGATTGAGCCAGGGTAATTCACAAAGACATGGGTGATACTATTAGCACTGCAAATAACTTGTATGTTGACTGAATGGGTTGCCCTGCGGTTGATGTATATCAGTGCGAATAATTCAGCTTGAATAAATCGGACACCACAATGATTTCCCTCATGTGGTAATATTTTTCTTTGTAATTATGGATGGTTTGCAAAAATGTGAACTGCTCTGTGTGTGTAGATGATGAGAGAAGCAAAGAGTATGCACATTGTGCACATGCTACATTATGGCGAAGCATGCAGCCCTAAAATAGCATCTAAATAACCTGAGTGAAAAGTAACCTGAGTGAAAAGTCCACTGTGCGCCCGGGCAAAATAGGAATGATACATGCATCGGTGTAAGCTGACTCTGGCCAGCTCCGGGGGGCATGGCTACAGGCTCCATCATTGTAGGCATTGTGGCGGGCATAGGTCAAAGGGGTGGAGCTGTAGTCTCCGGTCGTGGAGGCGGTATGGCAGGCACAGGCTGAGGGAGCAGAGCTGCAGTCTCAAGCTATGAGGGCGGTGCCACGGGCATAGGCTGAAGAGGTGGACCTGTAGTCTCAAGCCATGACCTGGACCTGTAGTCTCAAGCACATAAACCTTTAGTCAGTTCATGCATGGGGGATGACTACGTTCACAAACAATACTTTGGCTATTGAATTTACCGATAATTATAGATAATCTAATTTATCTAACCCAAATCACGGGCTGCACTATGCCAATTTGCACTGCCTAGTGCTTGATGGTCTTTGCAGATATACATATCTCTTATTTTCTGAACAATTTCAAGTTTGTTTCTGAAGTAAGAGAATAGATGCTCTGACATGTTATTGAATGATTCTTTCATGTACTCTTTGTCTGTGAACAGCTTTCCGCGCCTTGCTATCTCCTAAGGTGCCACAAAACTAGAAGCAGTATTTCAGTTTGGAGACTTGATGCACGTCTTCGAAGTATATTTGCTCTGCTCAGCTTTACGCTGCAGTTCCGAAATCACTCTTTTATTTTCATCTCCAACTTGGTACTTTTCTATGGAGCTAAAAGAGTCTCAATAAAGATAAATGCACACACTACATTCACATATGCACATACAGGATTCATACATGCACAAACATGATTCATAAATACACACACAGGATACACAAATGCGCACAAAATTCACAAATGCACACACAAAATTTAAAAAGCACAGAAGATTCACAAATTCACACAAAATTCACAAATGCACACAAAATTCATAAAAACACACACAAATTTCATTGCTGAAATTTGAGCAGAAAATGCTTGGCAGAGGCAGAGAAAACCGTTGTCCTTTTATCAGTACTGTTAATCTTAGTTAAACACTCCCGGCTCCTGGCGCTGTGTGAACGTGTTAATGTGATTGGCTTATAAATAAACAATCCACCACGTAGGGTGCATTCTTGTGATTGGCTAAAACAAGGGAGATATCTGATTGGTTGCAGATCATTCCCTGTTTAAAAAAATGCATTTGTGTGTCGAGCCACATCAGGGTAGTCTCAAAATTCACACACAAATGCAGGGACGTTCACAGACTGCAAGCAGTTTGTAAATCACGATATATTTGTGTGTGCATCAGAAGTACATTTCTGAATCGTGTCCTGTGCAATTCTGAATGTTGTGTGCATTTGTAAATTTTGTTTGCCTTTCTGAATTGTGTGTGTATTTATGAATTTTGTGTGCATTTGTGAATTTTGTATGCATTTGTGAATCTTCTGTGCTTTTTAAATTTTGTGTGTGCATTTGTGAATTTTGTGTGCATTTGTGTATCCTGTGTGTGTATATATGAATCATGTGTGTGCATGTATGAATCATGTGGTGCATTTATGTATCCTGTGTGTGTATTTATCAATCATGTGTGTGCATGTATGAATCATGTGTGTGCATATATGAATAATGTGTGTGCATGTATGAATCCTGTGTGTGCATATGTGAATGTAGCGTGTGCATTTACCTTTATTGAGACTTTTAGCTCCATACTTTTCAGCAAATGATGTGTGCTTGTTCTGGAAATGTCTTTCAACGTTACATTTTTTGTTGTTTGCTAATTTGTCTCCACATATTAAGCACACAGGTAAGCCACCACCACTGACAGTGAAGCATATGTATTTGTCCACACAGAATTAAATTCTCAATTTTCCTCAAATTCGTATGTATCCATGGTTGGAAACTCAAGATTAGCCACCTGCAGGCAGTAGGTAGAGGCGGCGGGCTGTAGTTATTGTATGTCCTACAACAAGGTGCTGTATATGCATGCTTCATTGTCAGTACTTAAACCCCTTGAAACAGTCTATCAGGCAGCTTTACCTTTTAATACTGGTGTGGATGTCTGCACTTATCATTGTCTTTTGTACACTACATTTGGCTGGTATTCGCTGGTCTCCAGTCATTGGTTGGCATTTGCATACAAGGCCGAAACTGCCATTTTATCTGTCCTCAAAAATAAACTGGGAAATGATCAGTTATCTAACGTGCTCAGTTTGTCTACCGTGCCTCACATTTGAAAATCTTTACAGAGAGACCTTAAGCTCTATGCTTTTGGTCCTTTAGGACACTTCAAATCTATGCTTAATGAGCTGTTAAATGTAATTGTTATTGTTAATTATGAGATTTTTAATTTTAAGTACACAGGGCTCAGCTTGAAAAGAAACCATTGGTCTCAGTCTGATTTCAGTCTCTATAAATAAACAAAAGCAAATTGCTTTGCTCTGGGAATAGATATGTCTGGATTGACTTAGTTGTCCAATAAAAAACATGTTAAGAAATAGATGTTAAGAGATCTAGAATTTAAATAGGTTTTCTGTACAGGAACAGGTCATTGCATTTTATTAAATAGCAAAAAGCAAATAATTTGGTCAACATTCATTCCATTTTGGCGCTATCATTAATTTACTTTATGCAGCTGCCACTGTTTTGAAACCACTAGATACATTTTACCATAGCACATTGTGTTAGGTCACTGCATTTGTATCTGAAGGAATGTTGGCCTTTGAAGTCTCAGATTAATGTGCTGGACTCTGTTTATAAGACTGTTCCTTAATGCATTGTTAACTTACAGACATACAGGCTATTAGAGCCAGGCTTGGGACAGACTTTCAATCTCCAGTGCATTGAATACATCTGTTTTTAGGGTTTCTGGACCTTCAATGTAGAAAAACACCAAAACAACCTGTACAAACATGTTTGTAATAATTATATAAGTCTGTCATTAAATATAGTTTTTGGAAAATAATTTAGTAAATGACATTGATTGTATGTATGGTTTGAAATGTACCAGAATATATTTTCTGAAAAAAAAACACAAAAAAGTAACAAAGACAGAAACTGTGTTGAACATTATAATTGATGGTGTTTTCCCTGTTTTATTTTCTGCCTGGTCCAGACCATTTAAGGTAAAGGGTATTGTACTGTATGTAAAGGGTATTGTACTGTATGTAAAGGGTATTGTACTGTATGTAAAGGGTATTGTACTGTATGTGTTCCTGTACAATATGTACTTTCCTGGAATGGAGTTATTTTTTATAAGGAAAACCGAAAAGTTAGAAAGAAAACCAAGTGGCTCATTTTATTACTGTCTTTGTGTTCTTTGTGTCTCAAAACTAATTATTTTTTTCGTTATATGCTCTCATTGCAGTGCAGTATTTTGTATTTTGTATCCCAGAAAATAAACTGTCTAAATCTTGTAGAGCAATGCATTTTGCAAATTTTTTTTATAAAGCTCTTTTGCACAAACACCAACTTTTATCATTTGCTTTTAACTCTTATGGATGGGCTACCAGACCTGAGCTCAGGAATGGCTATCACTAGAGATTCCTAAGATCTCCAATGAATTGGTTAGAAATTATTTTAGTTTCATTGCCCCTAACATACTGTATTGAATGAGTTACAATTACATTTTACATTTTTATCATTTAGAAGATCCTATTATCCAGAATGACTTACAGAGAGTGAATACATTTAGGAGAAATAGGTGAAACAAAAAAACGTACATGTTCTTTTAAGTTGGAGGAACTGGCGCTATTAGGGCATTTTAGACATTTACTTACATATAAGTTTATAACTGACTGTGTTTCATGTGATTGTGTTGTTTTCTGCTGTGCTTTGCTTGTTCCTGTACATTGTAATGTTATGTGAGCTATGCATCAGAAGCTGTTCTCCATCAACCTACCTGGTTAAATAAAATAAATGTATGTGTTTGTGTGTACTTGTTTTAAAAGAGTGATTGGCCTCAGTGTGGTATATCTGTAATAATGCACATTTGAATAAAATTTACCTCCATTAGTACCTGCAAAGCTGCATTCCATGTGATGGAATCCAGAGGTAAAGTTGTAAAGCAAGTGAGGTTTGTGGAGCTTGTGATGCAGATGCTTAAAGCCACAATCTAGTTTTTTTAAATACATCAAATACTTAGCGCACCTGCTGACTTGTCAGACAAGTATCAACAAGCTAGGAATGTGTTCATTCATTTGCTCATGCTGTTCTAATTCCTGAACAGGGAACTCGAATTCCCCCACCCCAAACTCCACAAACCTTGTCTTTATGGACCCTGTTTTGTGCACAGGGGCTCAGTCATGCTGGAACAGTAACGGGGCCTTCCCTAAACTGTTGCCACAAAGTTGGAAGCACCCAGTTGTCTAAAATGTCTCTGTGTCCTGCAGAATTGAAATCTTTTCACTGTAACCAAGGGGCCTATTCCAAACACTGAAAAACACCATTAGTAGCGATGTCCACATACTTTTTGCTGTATAGTGTATATGTTTAATAAATGTACTTCAAATTAAAGAATAATTGCCCTTTACTGGTATGGCACTTTACTGGTAAAGCAGCATGGCATATTCATGCATTTTATTTTCAGAAATGTTACCTAGCTTGCCTTGACATGGATAGCAAATTCTTCTTCTTTTCTAATGACTGAATGCATGAAGATGACCATATTCTCTAGACTCTGTGAGCACTCTCCAAGGTATCCACGCGTCTATCACTGCTCGAAATTACTGAGTTATAATACATTATTTACACACAACTGCAAAACCCCATTTTTCATTAGCCATAAATGCAGTGTCCTAATGAACGTATAGGTCATCCATAATTAAGTATGTTTTTAATATAATTTCTGATCAATTTAATGCTACCTTGGTGAATGAAGGTATCAATTTCACGTACATTCCTAGATGTTCTAAAACTATTGACAGTACTGAATATGTAACTTTAGTATGTTTGTATCTCAAATGCTTGGGAAATTACAAATGGGTCTTTGGGTTCCACTGGGATCTGGAACATTTCACTCTGATCAAAACACACATTAGTAGTATGAATTAGTACTCTTTAGTTAACCGATACTTCTTTAGTGTCTGTATTTCTGTACTTGTCATCACAGCTTTTCTTGAAGACATCAATCTCTTTAACTAGTGGTGCCATCTCAGCTTTTAATCGACTGGCCCAGTTATAACTTCTTGAAGGAATAACAGCTTACTCAGCATTGCTTGAACAGCTAAGCTGATTGCAAGGTATTGATTTCAGAGCCAGGCTGATCTGCTTCTACTTCACATAAGGCAGGTGGCACTTTAAAAAGCATTGCACATGTGATTATATGTATTTATTTTCACATTAGTGGGTTTGTACTCAACAACTATGTGAGTGTCCATAAAAGCCTCCTTGACCCATGTAGTCTTTGTAATGTGTCTCACTTTGTGCCATCTGCTTCTTCTTCATCAGTAGAAAGAGCTTGATAACATGAGGATTCATTTCCATGACAGTAATATTGCAACTTACTTAGACAATTTATGAATAATGCAGTAAGTTAGAGCAGGACATATTCATCAACTGGAACTTTACAGCTTTTACAGAAATAACAAACAATAATTAGGATCTCTCCCCCAGATCACTATGTGCACAAATCACATGTTTTATGCATTTGAAGAATGTATTTTATTATATGTTTAAGTACTATTCATACTATATTTGTAAGAAACTGAACACACTGCAAAATGAATAACTGATTGTCCCTCTGGCATACTCATCTCATAGCCTGGAGTGTGCAAGATGGCTTCTTCAGGGTCAGACTCAATTACAAGACAGCCCATACATCTTCACTCGTCTAATTTAGTATTGAAAATTGGATAGCGAGAATCAAATTGAGTCTCTGTGCTCTAGTGAACCCCTTATGAAACCAAAGTCCATGTACCACTGCTTGCTTCCTCCCCTGTCCAACTACCACACATTGGGCACCAAACCTTGCTCCTCTGATAGCAAACATGTTAGCTCCTTCTGTAATAATGGACTAAGATTTTGAGCTAAACATAATGCACCATTTGTGTAAACTTATTGTACTTTCTTGACCTATATTCTTTATTAAGTTATTCAGATGATCAGTGGGTCAAAGTAACTGCTTTTCCACAGTGAATGTTGATGTTTCATAACTGAGAATTCAAAAATGATCAGAGAGGTTATCAAGGGTGCACAAGACTTTGTATAGCCAACAGATAACAAACAAACCTTTGCACCCGTAAAACTGGACAGACTAATGAGGTCTGTCCAACGAGAGCAGGAGTACGTCAGCGACACTGCTCCATAATAGTTTCAGAAGCTGAGTATCCTAGTGGAGAGAGAGCGCGGGCCTGGCAGAGTGGTTTGCCAGTCCATTACCTTGCTGTTCACCTTCAATGTCTGCCTTGCTTGTCCCCACTCCAATCCAAGGTTGAGACTGAGGCTGCAACAATCACATGGATTGTCTGGTTAAAACTGTAGGTGTATACAGTAGAAGAAATCTCTGTCTCGTCTGTTGATGTTTTAGGTCATATTCATGCAGAAATATAGAACATTTTAAAGGGTTTACAAACATTCAAGCACCAATGTGTGTAGTACAACCCCAATTCTGAAAGTTGGCACAGTATGAAAATGCTATAAAAAACGAGCACAAATAGTCACTTGAAAATTCTGTTAACCCTGTATTACACTGCTCCAAAAAATAAAGGTAACACGAAGATAACACATCCTAGATGTGAATGAATGAACTAATTGTATGAAATAATTTCGTCTTTACATAGTTGAATGTGCTGAAAACAAAATCACACAACAATGATCAATGGAAATCAAATTTATCAACCCATGGAGGTCTAGATATGGAGTCACACTAAAAATCAAAGTGGGGTACCACACTACAGGCTGATCCAACTTTGATGTAATGTCCTTAAAACGAGTCAAAATTATGCTCAGTAGTGTGTGTGGCCTCCACTTGCCTGTATGACCTCCCTACAACAGCTGGGCATGCTCCTGATGAGCTGGCAGATGGTCCTGGAGGGATGTCCTCCCAGACCTGGACTAAAGCATCCGCCAACTCCTGGACAGTCTGTGGTGCAACGTGGCATTGGTGGATGGAGCGAAACATAATGTCCCAGATGTGCTCAATCGGATTCAGGTCTGGGGAGCGGGGGGGGGGGTCAGTCCATAGCATCAATGCCTTCCTCTTGCAGGAACTGCTGACACACTACAGCCACATGAGGTCTAGCATTGTCTTGCATTAAGAGGAACCCAGGTCAAACCGCACCAGCATATGGTCTCACAAGGAGTCTGAGGATCTCATCTTGGTACCTAATGGCAGTCAGGCTACCTCTGGCGAGCACATGGAGGGCTGTGCGGCCCCCCAAAGAAATACCACCCACACCATTACTGACCCATCGCCAAACCGGTCATGCTGGAGGATGTTGCAGGCAGCAGAACATTCTCCACGGCGTCTCCAGACTCTGTCACGTCTGTCACATGTGTTCACTGTGAACCTGCTTTCATCTGTGAAGAGCACAGGGTGCCAGTGGTGAATTTGCCAATCTTGGTGTTCTCTGGCAAATGCCAAACGTCCTGCATGGTGTTGGGCTGTTAGCACATCCCCCACCTGTAGACGTCGGGCCCTCATACCACCCTCATGGAGTCTGTTTCTGACCGTCTGAGTGGACACATGCACAGTTGTGGCCTGCTGGAGGTCATTTTGCAGGGCTCTGGCAGTGCTCCTCCTGCTGCTCCTTGCACAAAGGCGGAGGTAGCGGTCCTGCTGCTGGGTTGTTGCCCTCCTATGGCCTCCTCCACGTCTCCTGATGTACTGGCCTGTCTCCTGGAGCGCCTCCATGCTCTGGACACTACGCTGATAGACAGAGCAAACCTTCTTGCCACAGCTTGCATTGATGTGCCATTCTGGAATAGATGCACTACCTGAGCAACTTGTGTGGGTTGTAGACTCCGTCTCATGCTACCACTAAAGTGAAAGCACCGCCAGCATTTAAAAGTGACCAAAACATCAGCCAGGAACAATAGGAACTGAGAAGTGGTCTGTGGTCACCACCTGCAGAACCACTCCTTTATTGAGGGTGTCTTGCTAACTGCCTATAATTTCCACCTGTTTTCTGTTCCATTTGCACAACAGCATGTGAAATTGATTGTTAATCAGTGTTGCTTCCTGAGTGGACATTGTGATTTCACAGAAGTGTGATTGACTTGGAGTTACATTGTGTTGTTTAAGTGTTCCCTTTCTTTTTTTGAGCAGTTTATATTGAAAACACATTATTAAACTATAATTTGATGTGTTTCTTTGGGAATTCAATTTATTTTGCAAAATATACAGTACACTCATTTCAAATCAGATGACTGCAACAAAAAACTGGGACAACTGACTCTGTACCACTGTGTAACCTCACCTTTTCTTTTAATAACACTTATTAAGCATTTGGGCACTGAAGACACCAGTTGGTTAAGTGTAGCAAGCAGAATATTCATCTATTGTGCATGTCTTCATCTGCGCAACTGTATCGGGCATTCATTGCCTTATTTTGCACTTCATAATGCGCCACACATTCTCAACCGGAGATAGGTCAGGACAGCAGGCACCCACACTCTCTTCTGACTAAACCATGTGCTTGTAATCCGGGCAGATTGTGGTTTGGCGTTGTCCTGCTGTAAATATCCATTACAGACTCATGACAGTTTTTAAGAGAGTGTCATCTGAGGGATCAGATCATTTGACTGGATTATTTTACTCTTTTAATTATATTGTGCACCGTAGAAGGTGAAATGGCCAAAATCCTACCGATTTTTCTTTGGGGAATGTTGGTTTCAAAGTATCGGTTTATTCTCTGACGCATCTGTTGGCAGATTGGTGAGCCTTGATCCATCCTTGCGTTTGAAGGACTATGGCTTCTTTGGTGGCTCATTATATACTATGATTACACAATTGCCTCACCTGTTTCACATCACCTTCTTATTTCAACTAGTCACATCGCTATTAGTCCTAAATTGCCCCTGTTCCAACTTTTTTGAAATGTGTTGCATGCATCAATTTCAAAATAAATGTTTTATCTTAAAAAAACTATGCAGTTGATTAGGTAAACTTGTGATCAACTGCCTTGTCTTTATACATTTTTTTAATCTCTTGCTAAATTCCTGAGATATTAAGCTTTCTGAAGATATGAGAAATGGATATATAACCTAAAAATTGCAATTGTGGAAGGTAATTCTATTCCACCTTAATTTTCTCTGAGGCAAAATAATGAATGGCTTTGTTTACAAGGGACGTAAGCTCACATTTTGACCGGTAAAGTTATGGTCAATATAGCTATTGTAAAACAGAGACATTTGCTAAATTCCTGAGATTTTAAACTTTCTGAAGATATGATACATGGATATATAACTTAAACATTGCAGTTTTGAGCTGTGGTTGTAATCCACCTTATATTTTATTTGAGGCGCATGTGTACAAGACATAACATTAAGCTAACATTAAGAAGTGTCATTTTATTTTTTTCTTATAGCTCTTGTAAAATGGAGACATTAGCTAGATTCCTAAGATTTTAAGCTTTCTGTAGATGTATGATTTATACATATAACCTAAACAGTGGACTTGGGAAATGTAATTCTAGTCCTGTTATTTTTTTAATCCCGCAGACGGCATTCTGATCTTTAAGAGGTTAAATACAAGTCAAAGTACATTTACAAATCACTCCTCTTCATTTTTATTAGCATTTTCCATACTGTCCCAACTTTTTTGGAATTGAGGTTATACAACAGGACCAATTTAGAGACATAAGCAGGATCTCCATGCTGCTTTATAAAATAAAATACCTTAATCACTTCGAAGAGCATAAAAGATAGTCAAGAAGTTGTATCTACACTACATGTTCTCATAGGTTACTGTATGTAGACAGACTTATGGTATGGCCATTCAAATGTTAACGTTCCTACTTATTGAATTGCAGCACTACCAGAACATTTCCAAGAATAGACCAATCGGGTACAGTTTAAAGTACTTGGGGAACATTTGGTTCAGGCATAACAGGTTAGGTTATTGAGGTTAAGGTTAGGGTAAGGTGAGGTTAATGTTAGGGCTAGGTTAAGGTAAACTGACTTTTTAAAAATTTCATAAATGTCAGAGGCTTTACGTTTCCATGTGTAAGAATTTCTTGTTTTGTAAGATTTTGTAGATATCACCATGAGAACAGCCTTTTAAAGTTTTCTGATATATCTAAGTTAAACGGTTTAAAATGCATAGCAAGTGGGCTAAAAGAGTCAAAGAAACAAATAGACATACAGTATACATAATGGAAAACATGTAAACTGTGGACTCATATCGCAAGCTACATTATTACAATTTCTCAGCAAACATAATAGACCAAATCACTCATTGTAGCTTTCCTCTTCAGTATGCCCCTCATTGTTTTCATTGTTTATACCATCACAAGGACATGCAGGGGGACAATTGTCCCTCCCTGTTCAACCATAGCAGGTAGCCAAAATGAAAGTATTCTGGATTTCTGCCTGGATGTCACTTATGGCCACTATATAAGAGATTTTTGACAGTGTTGATATGGGATACATGTGTACATGTGCTTAGACTACCAGACCACGGGGTGAGTCATAATTCAAACTCAAATCTTAATTCAAATCGGCTTCATACTCAGTGGTGTCCAAGACATTGCAGCTGCTCTCTGTAGAAGCAACAGTATATGCAGCTGTGCATCCCATCTGGCTGTCCATGTTAAATGCATCTCTTGGCTAGTCCATAGCCAATGCAGCTGCTCTCTCTTGCATTGTGCCCCAATGCTATTATGCTGGTTCTGCTGGTTCTCTATTTCTATCTAACCATTGGTCACTAAGTTTACCTATACACTTGTTTTTTTTAGCAAATCACACTACCTTCTGTTAAGTCTTGGCATCATCAGAAATCCCCAGACAAGCATTTTGGATCGACATTGAGTAAGAATTACCTGTAATCGTCTTCAAGCAATGTTGTTCACATGAATCATGTTGCTTTGACTAAGGTCCTGGTTGTGTATAGGCCATTTTATTTAATAACATTGGAGAATTCTTAGACTAGGCTTGTTTATTTAACAATCCATGTAACCCAATTGTAATGGTTCTCTGTTGTGCAAAATACATTGGAATGTCATATGCTCTTACTTGAGAGAGAACAGCAGGCAAATCACAGGTGACAAATAAATGGAGTCTAGAACATGCAACCCCGTCCACAAGGTGATTGATGGCTGGCTGAGTTTTTCAGTAAGTTTTTACAGCAATAGAACAAATCTAGTTTCATAACCTGAAGTGCATTAAAGTGTGCAAACTGTAATTGGTTACATAATGTCTATAACTATTGGGTTAATATTACTTAATATTTTAGTTTTTTGTTTTTTAATGATCACAGAATTTTCTTTTCTAATGGATTGATATTTTTTTATGACATACAGAGATGCTTACACATTTATATTTTTGCTTTGTGTGTCATAATTAATTTTGCTGTTATTTTAACTCAGTCAATCAAGCTGACATCACAATATTTCTGAGAATGGATATTCTGGGAGGGAAATAACAGGACAGTGCCATTAGGCAATACTCGAACACCATTTAGAGACTAGTAAAAATGGTTCTGTAAGGGGTTATTAGAAGCGCTCATTGACAACAAGCCGAGTTGTGGTAATCACTACTGTCAATTACCTCTGAAAAAAGACGTGCCACAAGGCACTTTGCCACTATTTTAAAAATAACTTTTTAATCTTAGGCAGACTCTGTGACTTTGGAGAGTCATTAAAGCAGAGCAGCAACTCGTTAAGTTGCACTTCGCTCCTATGTTGTCTCAGGGGAAGTGAGCGTCACATCAGTGAACCTGTAAAATAATTGTACTGTTCTTGAGTGTGTGGAACAGGTCAAATATACAAGGAATTTACATTTTATCTTTGGTTTATCTGCTTATGATAACCAATTTCCCAAACAAAAATACATTTTGCTGCACACATGACATATTATTTTTCAATATATTGTTTTCTAAATTGTGACAAATTATCTTGTGTATATTCAGATAGGGGTACCTTGTAATGTCTCTCAACAAACTGTGTTTGTATGTCAGGCAACTGTGAATTCAGTCATGGCTGTAAAGTTGATATAAATACTATATTTAGCAGTGGAGGCCAGTGAAACTTAACTGAGGAGAGTGGACTTATATTATTGGTTGAAATGGAGGAAATGTAATAGTAACTCAAACAGGTTTTAATGTGTTTAGCAACATTCCATTTAGTCCATTCCAGACATTAATATGAGCCTTTCCCCCTTTGTTAAGGTTCACCAGCCTCCACTGATACGTAGAAACCATGTGTCCATTAAATGCAGTTGAATAATGTTTGATAAGAACCGGCTTGAGAACATGTGCACAGTGAGCGATCTTTGACCAGAAGATGCATAAGGCCTGTGCCAACTGTGGATTGTGCATTTGTAATATCACATAATTCAATTTATCTTAGACAAAAAAAATTGGAGTGGGTTGTAAACCAAAAGTTGTTTTGACATCTAAACACTCTCAGTACTTTAAAGGCCAGTTTCCCTTCATCAGTTCATTTATTGTAGGCCTTAATGTGGACATTACTTTTAAATATGGTGACAACCCTATTGCCACCCACACAACCTATCAACTTCCAGTCTATTGGATTGATTGGGTTTATTGTGTAAGATCACTTCACAGACGATGGTCCTCTTTCCACCAGCCGGCCAGGTCTTGTAAACCATTTTTACTAGCTGACTGGTGAAGTAAAACTAACCTCAGGGACCGATTTGTGGCTGTGCATCTATGAGTCCCTCAGGGCAGGTCGATTAACGCTCTCTTTCCTCTTCACCCTACATCTCTCCTTTCCTTGCTTCTCCATAATTACAGACACATACATTTTAACAATGGGCTCCCTGCCTTAGTGAAGCTTCGCTTTGGGCCATCATACCTCAGAGAAACAGCTCCACTTGCTAACTCAGTCAGGAGGCAAAGGCTGACAGCAGAAAATAGCACCGTTTCTAAATGAGAAGGTACAGACCAGTGATGACAGCTCAACTACGTGGGTGTATTTCCTTACCTTGTGTAACAGATGATGTGACAGTTGTGCAATATATGTATGAATTAAGTTTTCATAACTTGACATTAACTAATTTGACATGACTAACAAAATATTCGCAAAACAATGAATGCAATAAGAATATGCAGCTACTGTAAGTACACAGTACTTTGCAATAAATTAATGAATTAGTTGCCATTCTTATGTACTTTCCATAATCCCTATCAAACATTTTCAATATAAAACACCTGGAGGTGTAACCTTGTTAAAATTGTATTATTATGATGTTTATCAATCTATTTTGACCTGGCTTCCTTCTCCACTCTTGATAAGATTAATGGAAGTTGTGTGAACTTTGGCACAGTGAGTTCTACTGAGAGGTATCGGGGAAAAGATTGACTTGGGACCATCTCTAGAGTGTCAATCTTCTGTAAGTAGTCATATAGATTGGTATCCTACAGCATTTTCCTAATGACATGAATAGGTTAATGTCCATTTATGTGTGTTTGTCTAAAAATGCAATTGCTATTTGACATGATTTTCTTTTCTTTTTTTCTTAGTTTTTTCCAAAATAGCCAATGGCTATTTGATATTCCCTTGTGAGAGTAGGGCTACAGGCATACCAAGAAAACAGATGGGGGTGGAGAAGATTTCCTTTATTGATAGCTCCTTAGGGATCTGCAAATGCAAGGAATTTGCTTCAAGGACTTTTACCTAGATAAAAACAAACAATAAATATCTTAGTAGGTTTTTACATGACTATGCTATGTGTTTATGTATATTGAAGTTAAAGCCTTTTTTAGAAGAGGTTCTTGTAACTTTTCTCTTAAAAATAAAGGGTGTGACATGTAATTCTGGGCCCTGTACATAGGCTGTCTCTAAAGGCCCCCCCTCCATATACTTAGCAACCCTTTTCCCCTCAGTCCTACACCCCTGCATACAGATCTAGGATTTTATTTGGATTACTTTAATGGAGAAAGAAAAACCTGTTGTACAAAAATTTAATTACTGTACACTGCGTTCCAAATTATTATGCAAATTGGAATTAAGTGTCATACACATTAAATGTTTAGTTTTTCAATCAAACTCATGGATGGTATTGTGTCTCCGGGCTCTTTGCATCACTCAAATCAATCTCAGACACGTGTGATAATTAGTTTGCCAGGTGAGCCCAATTAAAGGAAAACTACTTAAGAAGGATGTTCCACATTATTAACCAGGCCACTGGTTTCAAGCCATATGGAAAGAAAAATGATCTCTCTGCTGCAGAAAAGCATCAAAGAGTGCAATGCCTTGGAGAAGGTTTGAACACATTAGATATTTCACGAAAACGTAAGCGTGTAATCATCGTACTGTGAAGAAATTTGTGGCTGATTCAGAGCACAGACGGGATTTTGCAGATAAAGGCATAATGAAGATGGTTACTACCAAACAAATTCATTGAATTAAGAGAGCAGCTTCTAAAATGCCATTACAAAGCAACAAACAGGTATTTGAAGCTGCTGGCGTCATTGGAGTCCCGCAAACCTCAAGGTATAGGATCCTCTAGAGCAGGGGTGTCCAAACCCTTCCATGGAGGGCCTAGTGTATGCAGGTTTTCGCTTTTACCTTGTACAAGGCTGATGGAGTAGGTCACTAATTGGTTAGGATCTCTCCTCACCTGGCAGTGTAGGTCCTCACCTGGCAGTGTAGTTTCATTTAATTTAAATGGCATTTGTTAGCCAGTTTGCTTTAGTGATGCATGTTTTATCCAATTCAAATGTTTACGTGATACAGACCTTAATGTGAACATTCAATCAGCCTGCTACTTTAGTGATGACATATGGTTAACGCAGTCAAGCAAACATCTGTGCAGTTTTGCATTGCAAGCGCGTTTCTTTGAATTTTGTTTCTGAACATTTATATAGGCTACATCCATCAAAAGCCACATTGTGCAATCTTTTCTGTAAACTAAACGTTATAAATACGGGCAGACTTCCATGTATTATGCAGGTGCTGTCATTAACAGGTTATAATTAATACAATTAATTTAGTATTTGTTCCCGGTTATTAGATAGGCTAGTACAAATACTAAAGTATTTTACTAACTGCTGTACTGCAGTTACGTTGTAGTCTTAAGTATTTGACCAACTTGTAGCCTATATTTTGTATGAGGTGTCAAGGATTATTAGCTACTGTCTGTGCTTAAAAGTGTTATACTACTCTACGACTTGAAGAAGATGCAGTTTCCAAAATATCAACGTATTTAGAAATGGTCATATCTAAAAATGTGATGCTTTCTAGATTTCTCTATGCTGTCAATTTTAAATTCGGATCTGATGAGTTAAGGTAATATCTGTTCCATTCCATAGAACATCATCTTTTCCAAAGAACGACATGATATGGATTTTTTTAAACATCATAAATATAAATCTCTTCCAGTGCCCCCTGAATAGATTGGCATAGTTTGGGCAAAATCAGCACCAATCTCCGTAATCATGAAAAAGCCTAAATTAATTAATTAAGCATTTGAATATAGGTCAATGCGAAACCTAATTTCTACTAGTAAATAAAATGTTTGCTTATGTTTTTTGTTTCCATATGTGGTTTAAACACATTTCTGTACATTACCTTGGAAAAATTAACTCATTGCGACATCCATTATAAGGTTTGCACAGAACGTCGGTGTTTATCCCTTAATCTTTTAGAAACTGGTCACTTGACACAGTCGTGCGCTGTCAAATTCCGGGATTCATTTCAGTCACGTTGCACTTGAACATATATAGCGTTTGTCATCAGAAAAATGCAGTTAATTTAATTTGCACTGTTATTACAAATAATGTAATAGCACACAAAATGTAATAAACACATGCAATCCCTCCAGCCCGAGATATGTATCAATGGATTGTCTGAACCCCGAATGTCTGGTGACCCGCCCGGTTATTAATATTAGGATGATTTCAACGACAACGAAAACCTGTGGCTGGTTAGCATGTCTACATCAGTGACAATCTTTTCGTGGTAAGTGAATGTTAAAATCGTTTTAATTTTTTAGATGGTCTTATTTGGAAGTTGGTGTTGAGATTTGAAGCGAGAGGAATTGTCCGCCATGTTTTTTATTTTGTTCAGCTTCTCAGGGGGGCGTAGTGATACTTTTTGATTACACTTCAGTGAAAAGGCAACATTCTACAGTGCGGATATCAGGGAATTGTCACAGGCTTGGAATGCAATTTTAGCCAATAAAAATGCCGATATCACCGGACCCGTTTTATAACTAATATTATCAGTTTTTTAGGATTCCATGGGGTGGATATTGAGGTTCAGAAAATGCATTATCGCAGTCTGTGGGTCCACAGAAAAAAAGGCTGTTATCAACATTAATTCTTCACTTTCGTAGCTTTTACCTCTGCCCCATTTTTAATAGCCACCCTGGTTGCAACTCTCGAGAGGCAGATGTGGATGGGTGCATCTAGAATGTTCCAGTCTCTTTCCCCGTTCCAGTGGCATGCCCTGTCCATTTCTGCTGTCTCCTGGCGGGGGCTCTTCATGCTTCTGAACCTCTTTAGGCAATGCGCTCAACAAGGGTGACAATAATTGGGCTGACATTAACTATTATTAACATCAATATTTTGTAAAATCTTTTCATTCAGAGGACTTTTACAAAGTCATAACACACAGCCTATGCATTCGTTGCTTTAAAAATAACCAACTGTTCACATCCAATCGCTGCACAGAAATAACACAATTTACAGTTGTTAGCTAGCCAGTTAGTTAGCTAGCCAGTAGATATAATTTGCCGAAACAAAGAAAATATTTTTCATTGCTGGTTGACACAGTGCAGAAACTGTCAATAATACTTGTGCAGAATAGAATCTGCGGGCGCTTGTTTGTGTTGTACAAGCAAGCTAGCATCAAAACTAAATTAGTGTTTATAACCTTCAACACTTTGACATAACCAAAGGTTTACTATAGAGTTTATTTTGTTAAAGTAGAGCCATTGGTATTTGCCTATTTTTTTCTAGTTTCATTTTCTCAAAAATCCCACTAGATTCTAGTCTCATCAGAAATGAAAGAGTCAATAACACAAGAACCACACATCAATATGGTGGAGAGACGCAGATGGCCAGCTCCAGTCATGCAATAAGTTACATAGTTTAATTTTCCGCATCAAAGAACAGCCTGTAGTATTATGAGCTTAACAGTGAGCAGTGCTGGCAGATTTTAATGTTGACAGGTTCAGTCAATCCTCTGTTCAGTCCTAAATTAAGAGTGACACAAGAAACACCGGAGATCCTCAAGGCACCATTGCAAGTGAATTGTTCATATTTAATTGAATGCAATTTTGCTTTGAAAAACAAAATATTTATAGCCTTACTTTATAACTTCACATTCTATATAGCCTAGGGTTAGTAATGTATAGCCTAGATTTGAATAAATAAACAATATTAAACTAATGGGATAAACATTCATGCCCTCCTGCGAGTAGCAAAAACAATACATTTTAACAAAACAATAAATGACTACACAACTTAAACAACCACATATTTTGCCATAGAAAATGAAATGGGACATCCAGACACACCAGTAAGTCTGGTTGTGGAAATAGCTTAAATATTTCTGACAAAACCAGCAACCTTTAGCATTACTGCATCCCAGATATAGGATAGAGATAGTGTAATTAAAATGGGGCTCTAAGAATATATTGTTTGATGAGATTCATCAAAGCTACCACAGCACCGGATCGAAGGAAACATACATGTAGTACTGTATGTCTTTACTCTCCCAGTTTGCAGATCACAAGTGTCTGAACATGCTCATCCAAGGCATGTATGTGTTACAGTGGTCTAAGTTGCTGCTTACCAGCTCAAAGTGTATCACAGTGGCCAGGGTTTGTATGCTGGTCACGGCATCCCGGGGTGGACGTGTCGGTAGTCGGACATGAGTTGATGTCGCTCGCAAGCGACTACTTGTGTGTATGTCAGGCTTCTGTGAATTCAGTCACAGTTGTATAGTTAAAAATGTGTCATCTCCCATGCATCTATCGACTTGAATATGCTCATCCCACCAGTGGCATTGGTTGTGCACAAGACGTTAAAGTCAAATTGCCTTATTAATTTACAGAACTAACCACGTTTCTGCACTCTCTTTCCTGCTCTCTCTTCCTTCTCTAACCGTAACCCTTTCGAGGCAGCAGGGTGGTCCAGTGGCATCTGACTTTTGTCTGAAAGGTCCCTGGTTTTAATCCATCAACTGCAAATGTGAAAGATCTATTGTTTGGTCCCTGGACAAGACAGCTAATCCTGATTATTCCCCCTCCCACTCATAACACTCAGATTCGTTTTTTAGTTAATTTAAAAGGTTAAATAACAGTGTAATAACAATAAATATCCTCTTGCTTATCAGGCTTCGAGCTGTGAATGTGTTCGCTGATGACCTCGAGATAAGAATCTGCCTGTTCCTAATTGCCACTCAGCTGAGAAAAGACATGAGGACCAGCAGGGGTCATAATGAGAGATAAATTGATGGCGCGAAACACACTTTTTTTGGCTCTTGTTCCCATCCTAGTTTTTCATAAACTATTGTTATGGGTCTTCTGTTTTAATCAGGGTAACCCATAATTTACAGCATTGGTGTAATTAATGTAGAGCCCTGCTCTTTTCTGTTCATTAAGAGGTCTTAGGTAAAGTAGTCATCATGGTTGTCAACCAATGTCAGTTCCACCATTTTCCACAAAATCCCTCGGTAACCATTCTTTATATAGCTGCATCATTGAATACAGGAAACCTTAATTGAATGAAGTTTCGCTGTATTTATTGCTGAGCTGACCTTCAGATGAAATCACATATTCTGGTTGAAACAGAACTGTTCCATTGGCTTGAGTCATCTTTAAGAAAAAACTTAGATCATCAACCAAAAACAGCTTCTCTGTTCGAAACAGATCTCCTCCACATGCTAATATATTCTTTGGAATGGATAGTTTTTGGTTATTGACATTATTCTCTCTTAGCTAGCAAATGAATCCACTAACCCACTGAATTCATCACTTCCTAATCCATTTGTAATGCAAGGGCAATCGGTACATTTGCGTCTGACACAATATCAAATTGCTGGAGATTTTCCCAGGCTTATAAGTGCCCATATGGGATCCAAGAATGTAGTTAATGAAGAAGTCTATTTAAAGAGGAGGGTATGTTTATGTGGGTGGAATAATGGCTGGCAGCAGTTCTACAATGTGATCACTGGCAGGATTAATACGGGATCATCCAGGTTGGCATATCCAGCATCAACTTGTCTCTTCTGCATGGGGAAACAGATCAAGCTGCAGGTAGCATATTAGAAGAACGTTTAAAACTGATAATTTGATAAAGGACATATTGATTTTTTAATGATACAGAGGGTATAGAACCTATATCTGTGGAAAAAAAGTACTGGCCACTGCAAAACCATCAGTGTCTCTGGTTTTACTATTGATTGGAATGTGTTTTGGTAATACATTTTTTTTATTCTCCACTCCTGGCACAGAAAATGTAAGCAATGCAAGCAACATTCCAGAGGTTTTCAATTAGGTTGATTAAGGAAACATTTGCAGTGGTCCTTTCAAAATGATGCCCTAATCTGTCACAAAACATTCACACAAAACAAGGTATTTGGCTAACTATTCAAATAAGTGGCAACCAGCTAAGATAACTGCAATAAATTAACAACTAAGCTAAAACTAAGCTAGCAAGCTGATAGGCTAAATGAAGAAGACCCAGCTAGATATTCACATAGCTTGATTCATGAATCATATTTGAACTGAATGCAGATACACAAAATGATAATACATTACTGCAGTATGAGGGATTAAATACACACACACTCCTTCACCACACATGTGCCTACAAGTTCTATAACCTGTTTGCACAACACACAACAATGTCTTGCCACACATTAGAAACAAGAGGCTCAATCAGAGAGACTTCAATTACAGACAAGACAGGGAATAAATTGGTTGAATAATCAGCTTTAATTGCTTTCTAATTAGCAGCTGTGCCTCTATTGTCCCTGGCAGTAGAAAGTAATGTTTTATCAAAGGGGATCTGTGCTGCAGAGTGTCTTTGAGTGTATGTATGTGTGTCTGGACATCAAGTCAACACAGTTTTTTCTTATGGCCTATTTACACTACAACCTTCCTTTGGATGACATTTCAAATAACATTTAGACACTAATATTGTTTTCTATTTATCAATAAGTCAATTCCTCGCAGCACAACTGCATCACGGTGGCCAAGGTTTGTAACCTGGTCACGGAATCCCAGCACTGACTGGGGTTTGACATTAGGCAGTGCAAATTTGTACAGCACTGTGGATAGTCAGATGATGGTAACTTGTCACATTGCTAGACGGTGGAAGGTCGGACAGATTTACCTTGTTACGTTGCTCTCTAGGGACTCCAAGTGTATGGATTGACACGTCGGAGTTGAAACGTGGTTGGATAGTTGATTAATGTGTAGCGATACCATGCATGCGCCAAATAAACTCTTAAGGCAAAATGGACATGACCAATGGGAATTGTAAAATAAAAATAGGTACACTATAAATCCCTATCCCCAAAATACATTTTTTATTTTGTGTCAAATGTCAAAGCCAACGTGAATGTATCACACACAGCAAGCAGAAGTGAGCTATCCTAAATAAAATTGACTCAAAATTATGTAATCATCTATAATTGAGGTCAGATGTCTCAGCAGTTACAGTCAGACTTGCAGTCGGAAGGTTGCCGGCTCAATTCTCGACCGTGCAAAATGTTGTTGTATCCTTGATTAAGGCAATTAACCCTACGTTGCTCCAGGGGCATGTAGCAACTGAAGTTGCCTGCTAAATTACTAATATGTAAAATAATCTTTTGTTCACCAATGTATTGTTACTTGACATAAAATTCAGTATGTATTACACACAAACACCATAGTGTTTTGTGGACCAAACCAAATACACTTCTTATTTGAAAGTCATGAAATTTAGGCCTAGCATGTTTGCTAATTATCCAATGTGGCAAGAAATATTATATGAACCTTTTTTCATTACCAACATTCTTTGTATACATTGTTGATTATATATC
Source organism: Umbra pygmaea (assembly GCA_016801145.1). NCBI lineage: Eukaryota > Metazoa > Chordata > Actinopteri > Esociformes > Umbridae > Umbra > Umbra pygmaea. The sequence goes on from JACXGM010000289.1 coordinate 65,407, forward strand.
TAAACTTCATCTATGTCACAACAATAGAAAAACACATTCTGCTTGAACTACTAAAACACAGACAAAATTGTTCATGTCTTTATTGAACACACCATGTTAACATTCACCAAGATAGACTGAACAAAACTTTTGCAATTGTCTCAGGTGGTAGGTATGACGGAAGTGTTCCTACATTACATTGAATGGTCAATAATTTACAGTGACACTCATTTACACTATAAAAACATTTACTGTATAGATCACATAAATCTTGCTAGTTCATAATAAGTCTTGTATATCTACATTAAACTATTGTAGTGTGAATAGGCTCATATTTGGTGGGATGCAACGGGAGTGACCCAACCGACTAGCAGTCAAAACAAGAGAGTGTGTGTCTGTGTGTGTTCGCGGCAAAAACTCGGAATCATTGATAATTGTGGTGGTGTATACATTAGTGTGTGTGATTTATGTTCCTATTGTGTTCTTAGACATTTAAACATGACAACTAGTATTCTGTATTGATTTTAAAATCCAACAAACATCAATCAAGTGAACCAACACTTCCTGACAAAGCACCTGCTATTAAGGAAGGTAATACATTTGAATGTTCTACAGATTCATTCTATAACTGTTTTACAGGCACCAATCCATGTTGTCCCAATTATAGTTTTCCAGGTGACTGGCTAGCCTGGGAAATTCTCAAACATCAATCTCCTCCCATGAACTTGGAAATAGTGTAGCAGTTGACATTGGCTTCACGGTTTTCTGGCAAACATTTCAACCTGCTATCTGTTAAAGGATAGACTTAAAGGACAATTCCAGCGCAAAATGAACCTAGGGCATAAATCCTCATTATGCTACTGTGGAAGTGTGGTTCCATTTTGAGCATTGTTTGTGATATAAAATAGTAATTTATTTTTACTTTATTTTTATTTCCATCCATGTCCTCACAACTAGCATTAAGGTAATTATCAGTTTGCACTAAAACTGGGCACATTCGATTAGCATGAAGACATATCCCAGAGAACGGTCGACTCGGTACCCATGTGTTATTAATTGTCCTTTATTCCATTCTAAAAGAAGCAAGCAAATCTTTATTTTTTTATTGTAATCCCAGCTTGAAGTGTCACTAGGGGCTGTACACATGAACATTGAGATTGAGAACATTGTTTGTGTACACAGAGTTTACTAAAAAGAAAGGTTTTGTACAACTCACCTAAACAGTTTCTGTTTCTGGTGGCTGCTTTTTTGCCTCTGTGTAAACAAACAATTTTCTCAATACTCAAGTTCAAGTGTACAGCTCCTGGTGATACTTTGAGCAAAGTTTAATGTTGTGTCGAGCTTTCTTAGTGGTTTAAAAATAGCAATTTTATGTATGGTTACATATCACCTGTTGCCATGAGAATGTGTTGATACTGTATCCACAATTTATGACAATACAGGACTTCTCATTCTCAATGTCCTTCGTGCTCAATTGCAACAGCTTACACACTTGACTCATTTGTTATTGCACAATCTTTAATTTGACAAGGTAATAATTAAGCAAATTATTGCATTATGATTATTTGTATTCTATTACATTAAGCTCTTACTGAAGCCCCTCCAGTACATATGTGTATACCAATGCGTTTATGCTGTATTATTGTGAATTTGATTTGTATCATACAAATTGTACAATTCTTAATGTGTAAGTTGTTTTTATGTGTCAGAATAGGGAGTAGGGTTTTCATCAATATTGTGTATGTATATTTAGCATGAGCATTTAAGTCTGTTTTGAACTTGTTTATGAGTAGGCCTGTGGATGTTGTCATTAATGATAATTAAGTGTTCCTCTGACAGAGACTTCTGGACCTAATTTCAATGCTTGCATTTTGCATACTACATTATCAACTGATTATTATTTCACATAACTTAGTTAGCTGATACTTAACAAACATATATCAAAATGTCAGGTGTCAGCACATCTTGGGTGAAAGAACAATCCTGGATAAATGATGGTAAATTATTCATAAAATGTGTTTTTACATTTCGGCTTTTCCTCAGGTATATTCTCATGACTTAATATAAAGGAGACAAGGTATTACAGACCATTTTCCCCAAGACCATTTTCCAATTCCATGTTGAAATATGGCATAGAAAAAGGTTTGATTGAGAATACAGTGTATCCAGAAATTATTCACAGTTCTTCACTTTTTCCACATTTGTTATATTACACCCTTATTCTGAAATGGATCAAATTCATTTTTTCCCTCAAAGTTCTACAAAAAATACCCCACAATGACAATGTGAAAGAAGTCTGTACCCCGCAATGACAATGTGAAAGAAGTGTGTTTGAAAATAAAAATAAACAACTAAAGTACAAAATTATTCACAGCCTCTGCTCAATACTTTGTTGAAGTACCTTTGGCAGCAATTACACCCTTAAGTCTTTTTGAGTCTGATGCTACAAGATTGGCACACCTGTTTTTGGGCAGTTTCTTCCATTCTTCTTAGCAGGACTTCTCAAGCTCCATCAGGTTGGATGGGGAGCGTCGGTGCATAGCCATTTTCAGATCTCTCTAGAGATGTTCAATTATGTTCAAGTCTGGGCTCTGGCTGGGCCGCTCAAGGACATTCACAGAGTTGTCCTGTAGCCACTCCGGAGATCTAATGACAATTCCTTGGACTTCATGGCTTAGTTTGTTTTCTGACATGCACTGTTGACTGTGGGAACTTATACACTGTAGACAGGTGCACGCCTTTCCAAATCATATCCAATCAACTGAATTTACTACAGGTGGACTCCAATCAGGTTGTGGAAACATCAAGGATGATCAGTGGAAACAGGATGCACCTGAGCTCAATTTTGACTGTCATGGCAAAGGCTGTGAATACTTACTGTATGTACATGTGCATTTTTTATATTTTTACTTTTAATAAATTTGCTAAGATTTCAAACACATTTGTTTCACATATTCATTATGGGGTATTGTTTGTAAAACTTTGAGGGAAATAATTAACTTAATCCATTTTGGAATAAGGGTGTAACATAACAAAATGTGGAAAAATGTAAGCGCTGTGAATACTTTCCATATTTTTCCATAATTTCCATACATTGTATGTTCCACAGGTTTTGTTTTGTGTGTGTGTGTATGCTTGTGTTAATATATATGTTAATATTATATGAACCTGCAAACACAGTACAGGTCCTTCTCAAGAAATTAGCATATTGTGATAAAGTTCATTATTTTCCATAATGTAATGATAAAAATTAAACTTTCATATATTTTAGATTCATTGCACACCAACTGAAATATTTCAGGTCATTTATTGTTTTAATACTGATGATTTTGGCAACCAGCTCATGAAAACCCAAAATTCATATCTCAAAGGATTAGCATATTTCATCTGACCAATAAAAGAAGTGTTTGTAATACAAAAAAAGTATTATGTTCAGGTATGCACTCAATACTTGGTCGGGAATCCTTTTGCAGAAATTACTGCTTCAATGCGGCATGGCATGGAGGCAATCAGCCTGTGGCACAATATGCTAATTCTTTGAGAAGGACCTGTATGTTTGTGAGTGTGCCTACCAAGCTCTTCTTCCTTCCTTCCTTCCTTCCTTCCTTCCTTCCTTCCTTCCTTCCTTCCTTCCTTCCTTTCTTCCTTTCTTTCTTTCTTTCTTTCTTTCTTTCTTTCTTTCTTTCTTTCTTTCTTTCTTTCTTTCTTTCTTTCTTTCTTTGAAGATTTCCTGACAGATGCATGGCCATTTGACCTTTTATCAGACACTTCTTGCTAACAGAGCAACGATGCTCACATTTGCTCCGGTGGCATGCATTAGATTAGCATTGTCTATTCATAAAGGAAGCTAGTTGATAGAACGGATACCAGATAAAACTAAGCTAAAAAGTCACTCTTGAAATGTTATCAGAGACTGTTGAGACCACCACTCTAACTAAGCCCATGGACGCCAACACAGTTACACAAAGAATCAACGTAAGGTGTTAAATAAAAAAATAAAAATATATATATCTCATTTGCACCTTTGCAAGCGGAAATCTGGACTGGAGACATGGATTCATAGGGTTTCATGCTAATCAAATGTTTACAACTTACAGTCTTTCAACCACAATTAAGATTTAAAGAGGTAGTATATGAGTTCCCCAAGAGACCATGCAAATGGCAAAGATTGAATGGTTCACACTTTCTTACTCTATGTAATCAGAAATGGCAACATCAATAATATGATAATATGATAATTATGCATGCACATTCAAAGGAAATTTACATTTGCATTGTCCAAACTTAATATGATGTACATGAAGTGACATTTACTCTATGCAAATGCCTGAAATCTTTCTTATAAGTTGACATGTCTAAATATATATTTTTAAATGATCCAAATTGAACACCTCCCATCACAATAGGTTTGCACTTGTTTTTTCTCCACTGGGACCCTTTCAAGGGTTTTAACTGGGGACCTGGGAAGGTTTGGCTGGTGACAACCTAAAAAGTTATTCTAGAACTGAAGAGTACCATATGCAGATTTGCCTTCTTTTAATTCTGGTCTATTAGTCTCTTTGCTGCATTGTTTGGAAGTGAGGCCACTAATTGCTTTTGGTAGCTGTGTGCATATTTTAACTAAACTAGCTCAAAGTGTTGATGATATCAAGGCACAGAACCACCACATTGCCACTGACTTGGCTGGTAATTAGCTGAGGGCTGTGGTCCATCCTGCTTGTAATGAGTTGACCTCTGTTTAGGCTAACATGCTACTGTCACATTGGTCTATTAACGGATTGCCATTTCTTTAAATCAAGCTATTATTGCTCACACTGACAGTCGGCCATTGGCTGGTGCTGTTCCTCGTCCTGCCCGAGAAGAATTGAAACTGGTACCAAATCAGATTGGTGCTTGTTAAGGGAAAATATACTGTCTTATGTTGTCTCACTGATCTGTGAGTTGTTAGGGCTAAAGGCCAATACACAATCCTGCAAAACTAAGCACCACATGTACTTTGATCTACATGAAAAAAACATGCGTTTGCATTTGCAAAGTTTGTTTAAAGTGTACAGCAAGCTTTAGGGTGTTGACGCTACAAATATAGACCACTGAATGACAGGCAAATAATGCAAAAAGAAGTAATAGTTGCAAAATTATCACTGCAATGGAGCACTAATGACTGTCCCAATTTAGTAATTTGAACATTGATCATTATTATGAATATTGTTTTCAATGGCAGGCTATTACATTGAGTGTAAGGGAATTAATGTGGATTTTTGGAGAATACTACTATACTAGTCAAGTATTTGTTCTCTAATAAACCTTTCAAACTAGTCATTCAATCATCTAGTTGGTGGCAAAATGTCAAGCTAGAGGATTGCGGTAGAGATATGTCCTCTAATCCCAAACTGTTTTGCTACTTATTACACTGTTCACTCAACATGGAGGTATTTTCCACTCACACTTGGATGAGAGCATAGATTGTTCTGTCCTCTGTCCATGTAATGCCTGGCTAATATTTTCTGGCACATGCACATCTCTTGATCTTCCCGTTTCCGGCAAATTGAAGTTGCTGCAAATATACTTTTAGGAAATGTTTTTTTTGCATAGCCAACATTATTTTCTTCAGTTGGTGTTTCTATTATATGATGTTGTTTCTTCACAAATGTGATAAACACAAACGCTAAATCTTAGCGGTGCACACTTTCCAAATATGTTATTGGAATTTGCTGACAAAGCCACAACAGATTTATAAAGTGTGTTATAGCACTGGCTGAGAAGGAGCCTTTTGTTAACCAAGTTTCATTTTCCTAGGAAAAGTTAACTATTTATGGTCCTTAAATAAATTGGCATTGAACAACTCAGTTGGTTTGAATGTACTCTAGACTGCACTGCAATTCAACTAACTTCTGCATAAAAAATAAATTACACATTGGTCCTTTCATTTATATTTATAAAAATAAATGCATACCCACACTGTAAATAGCTGTAGCACAGAAGATGTAAAAGGCTTATGTATGTCTGCAGGAACGTGATGAAAATTGCAGATTCAAAAGAGGTACAGTAATAAACCTTGGCCATTTTTTTTACTGGCAACATTTTGCAAATCATATATGAATGCGGAGTCATTTAATGATTTAGAAAAAGGTTATTGCCCAAACCACCAAGACAGAAAAATAAAACTTACCTTGCAGGATTATAGAGCTCATTTTCAATTATGAATTGAAGCCCAGCATGCAAACTTGCTCTGTGGAATACAAATAGCTGGAGAGGGCAATCTATTATTGATAGGGAAATTACCACAAACCCCTTGGATATAATAATGTGACATAATATTTTTTGTTCTAATAACAGTGAGAAAGCTCTTAAATATTAATGTGCAGTTATGCACTAAAAGCTGTGCCATTGTCGACTAAACCTTCTTACATTAGGACTCTAATAGTCACAGTATGCACTTCCATTCATTAATAAAGATTAGATTCCAAATATAACAAAGTTCCAAACACCTCTGGAGTGTTTAATGGCATAGGCAAAAACATATTTGATAGATTTGATTTTCATATGTATTCCCAACTTCTTGTTGAATGTTCTGTGAGAAGTTTTCATTTGACTTATCCCTATCTGTTTTCTGTTTACCCCTTTAGGCATACATTGTCTACTCTAGAGAAATGTTGGTAATGAATAAAATATTTGAAGGGAATCAGACCATATCTGAGCCTCTCTGGTTTCTGTTACTTGTACTGGTATCTTGTGCTGTAAGTGTAAAATACAATGTGTGATTTTTATGTACAGTAACAACTTTTAAGAATTAGTCTTTTAGTAATCTTGTAGGTAATTTGACATTTTATTGTGGAATCAAGCATCATTCAATAAGGGTAGGACAAAGCTAAACCATGTTTAGATATATGGATATGAAAAATAAGAGTTTGGCTCTTTTTTTTTCATTTTTTTAAACTCACTTCAACTAAGAGTTGGAGTCTAAGTTTCACTTGCATCTCCATATTATATACTGTCATCTAAGTCCACAGTTGTCTAATGCTAAAATGTATAGTGCATCATTTTGAACACTAAGCAGATCTTTACTTAAATGGAAACTATTTGTGCTTCTGGATGCAATTATTCAATTTTCTAAAGCTACAGTATTGATAACAAGTGATTGCTTAAAGTTTGCAGTATGAGCATTCTAGCCGTTCATCTGATTTGCAACATGGAGGGCCCTATCTTGCACCCGGCGCAACACAGTGCAAAGCCCAAAATAAAATGTCTTCGCTAATTTAAGACCTACACAGTTGTCAATTTCCCGTCCAGCGCCCGCGTCGTTTAAATAGAAAATGCACCTGCGCCCATCTTTGTGCCCATGGGCTTGGTGGTCTTAAAGGGAGGTGTGTTCAGGATATTTGTAGTTGTATTGCTATCTTGAGGCATCAGAAAGTGATCACGCCATTGACCAACAAAAATCTGGGGCCTCATTTATAAAACTTTGTGGTGTATTTGGTCGGAAGTGGCGTACGGACGAAATATAGGATGTGCGTACGCAAAGAAATATTCAGATTTATAAAACTGTGTGCACCCATAAAAATGCCGTTTTCCCTTTATAAATCACAATCAACTCTAATACGTGGCGCAGTTTTTGCGGCTACATGTCACACCCAGAGTTGGCCATAAATAGTCAGTGAAACTCCCCAAACTTAATATATTTATTGATTGAGAGATCATGGCAAACACAGAGGAAAACCAAAAAAAGCAACTTCACTCAAGGATACGCAAGTATCAAACGTGAAACGCAAGTGACATTGTGGAAGGGTCACGGGCGCTGTTGCTATTTTACCGGCGGGATAAATGACTCTTGCGCCCGACGCAAATCTAAAATGGGTAGGTCTGAAGGAGCTTCATAAGTCATAGGTGTGGTTTGGGCGTAATGTGCAATAAACCAATTGGAGCATCATCTCACGTTCCCTTTAAGAGTAGGAGCGCTTGTTCCATGGCAGATTGCTATTATAACGGCTGATTGCTATTGATTTTTCTTTTTACAAAATGTAAATAAATAAATGTCACAAGATATACTTTCCGATGTTTTGGACTTACTCTCACTGAATCACGAGGTTAGGAATGCATGGTAATATTTTTGCAATGTAGTCTAACATTAGACCGAGATTACTTTGCTTACCTCACTCTTCTGTTAAATAAGCTTTTCTCTCCTGTTCTGCATTTCTGGGCATTTGGGTTGTGGCAACGGCACATGCATTTAAACATCACTTCTCCTTAAGTCCTCTAATATTTCCTCATTTATTTAAAACATAACAAGCCACAAAGAATGCTGCAACTTGAGTAGTGTACCTCCTGTTCTATCCAAACACCTGACGTGCATTTTCAGTGTGCGCCGAATGTTCGTTCAATTTGGCTACACTGCGTGTTTGTGTGTGTTTTCGATTAATCTGCATTTCACGCACTTGCTGGCATCATAAATTGTGTCATCATTAACCATGTCTTTAACGGATAATCATTGTCCCTTTCACAGCCACCCATCCAAGGCAGGATTCCTCATGGCAAAGTTGCCATAAATTAGTTGATGGCTTGAGCCAGAGTAATTCGCAGAGACATGGGTGATTTTACTATTAGCATTGCAAATGACTTGTATGTTGATTGAATGGGTTCCCTTGAGGTTGGTGTATATCTGTGCGAATAATTCATTCAGAATAATTTGGATAAATCTGTAAACTAGATGTATACCTATTTTTTTCACAATGATTTCCTTCATGTGGTAATAATTTTCCTTCTAATTATGTGTTTCAATAATAAAGAACTGCTGAATTTGTGTAGATGAGAGGAGCAAAGTGTATGCGTGTTGTGCACACGCTACATTATGGTTAAGCATGCGCCCTTAAAATAGCATATGAATAACACGCCAGTGACTTTTAACAAGGTTTTTCCTGGTCAGTGGAGGAATTGTTTTCGGGAACTGAAAGATAGCACCAGGGAACATTTGCGCCGGAACACGCCTCTTGTTTTTGCTGAACCGCCCAACGAATGCAAGTTCATTCCCTAATTTACCGACGCACGTCTGTGGAAGGAAAAGTCCCAAATGCGTCGGGTGTCAGATAGGAATGATACATGCATTTGTGTAAAAAGTCAATTGCGCTGGTTTGTAAGATAGGGCCCAAGGAGTCACTAGAGCGAAGTGACAAAGTACCTCCATCAGATACATACCTGTTTACCCTCGACAGTGCAGTACCAATTTGTGCTGCACCATGCTGTGTACACAGACAGTGAGACCATTTGTTGTTTACCTGTTATTGTCTAAATGTCAAACCAGGCATGTCACAAGAAGCTGAGGATCTGATTTGTGTATTGAGAAACAAATCTAATGTTGCCTTTAAAACATTTATGAAATTGCTTCTACCAGTTACTGGTAAATGTGCACCAATTAAGAGATCAATTGTAAAAATGACCAAATCCCAGTAAATAGATTAAGAAATAAATAATTCTATAAGGGAGAGGGATATGGCAAAGGATAAAGCAAGTCTTTCAATGGATGATTTGTAAACATACTTCAATCTAATAATTCAAATATCTATTTGTTTTATGCACATTTGTCTTACTGCCCAATTTTGTGATACCTGATTGAATTATTTTGTTCTTACCTTGTTGCAACACCTCCACAGCATTTTATGGCGAATTAGTGTTAAGAAAGATGTTGTACTTAAGTTGTACTTCACTATTATTAAATTATAAAATGTATACTTACAACTGTTGAAATGAACCCACTTTAATACTTTTATTATACCTAATACATGATTACAAATAGCATTATACTACACATAAATTTAAAAAATATATTTCAAATACACTAGCCAAACATATATGGACACCGGACCATCACACACAAGCTTGTTAGAAATTCCATTCCAAACCATGGGCATTAACCTGTTAAGGATCAGCCCATTTTCAAGAATGAGAAGTGATATCAAATTCAATATGAATCATTTGCTTTGTTAAAAAAATAATTAAAAAAGGGCCACCCCAGTGGTTCCAAATAATATGCTAAGTATACTGCTTTTTTGGCTTGGATGCACATCCTTCCAAACTAAACTACTGTAGGAATTATCCAGTGGCACAAATCTGCTGCAGGAGAACATTTCATAGCCAAGAACCATGGCTAAGCTTGCTGGCACATAACCAATCACAATGAGACAATTGAGAGCAAAGAGACAAGGCAGCTGGTTGGGCATCTATGATTTGACTGGGTCAAACCATGCCAGGCTCTGCTGGATGCCTGAGCATTGTACCAACTGGCTGCAGTGTCACAGATGTAATTTGAGCCAGGGTTCTAGGCCACTGTCATCTGGGGTCCCAGAAATCCCTCCTGTAAAGTGAGGAAAAATGTACATATCACAACAAATTGACATGATAACAAAAATGACAAAAAAACTACTATATGAAATTATTAGAAATATCTGTAATGATTTTAAACATTTTATTAACAGTACATCACAAAAAGTCCATAATGACAATGCGAGAAATAAAATCTATTATTTGCTCTAAATTGATCACTTTTGTTTAACCTTTATTTAACCAGGTGGGCACGCTGAGAACTGTTTCTCATTTGAAAAGGTGACCTGGCCAAGATAAAGGCGAAAAGGTGCAAGATGACAAAGTTACACATGATGTACACAAATTATACATAAAATAGACAGGGGAATAAAAATATAGTAAAAAAATAGAGGGTGCGGATCTTCAGAATAAATGATGTACTGTAAGTATATGTACAGCTATTGCAACAGAAGTCTGAATTAGAGAGGTAGATTTATTGACTTCAGACTTGAATTGAGACTTTGTCTCATCAAAAGACTTGAGACTCGAGATGTGGGACTCATAAACAATCTTTATTTTTAGGAATTGTCTGATTAGCTGAATGTTATTCCCCTCCTTGTGTAACCTACAACCTACCTTCGTAACAGGTAAGAACTAATATGAGTGAGTATGTGCTGCACGCTGCCACAAATGAGAGACAACAACAAACATGTCAACCACACCAAAAGCTTCTGTGCCATTTATCATAAACTTTGGCTTTAAAAACATCATCCAACAACGCCCAAACAAAAGAAGCGCTGAATGCAAAATATGTGGAATTAAGATAAAGGATTCTGGCTTAACCACATCTAATTTTACCCTGTACCTGAAAACGCACTGATAGGTTAGCAAACATGTTTACCTCAGCATTGGCCATCTAACATTAGCTTGCTTCTGGCTTTAGCAGCTCAGTACACCCTTTCCCATTACAGCCTAATGTGCCAGTCCGCATCCATCATGGTAAAGATGGTACCCATCTACAAAATTCCCAGCTTTTGTGCGTGACAAAACACTACATTGTGTAGGGAAATATTATCTTATATGAATTGCTTTTTTAATATTTTTTAAATGTCAAGAAATAAGTTTTATAGCTTTATAAGTACATTTCTGAAAGCGGAAGTAGCCTTTTAACCAGCAAAATTCTACACCCTATTCGCTGCCTTAAAATCATACCCAGCCCTTTTCCCAGGAATTAAGCTAGACCCATTCACAAAAATCAACCATGGGAACCCAATATTGTATATACCTAGTATTAAAACAGCCCGTTAGCCAAGCAGTGACTTTCGCTTTAGCTCTGGATGTTTTTGGTCTAGCCCTAAGTATTTTCAGGCTGACATGCACAGCTAGCATGTTGTCAATGAAACAAAAGCTTTGTTTTTTAACTGAGAGCTTCGTTCATTAAATTTGCACAGGACAGTTATGAAACACATCAGTAGTAATGATAACTTTGTCTGGACAGAAAAAAAAGTTTTACCTTGGTTTTCCAACAATATTTTCTTTGTTTAACTTCGAGGAAGTTAATCAACACAGTTTGTTTCAAGTTCAGTAGCCTACTCTACACTGACACTGGCAAATCAAGACAACACAGATCTGGAAAAAGTTTTGCAGCCACGGTTGCCAGGTTCTGAGGATTTTAGGACTCAAAACCATGGAAAATGCCAATAAACTAGTTACATTTTTATATGAACAACAGAGTATACATATTTTCCCAATACTTTCAATAATTAAATGCATATTTAACTGACTTCCTTTATCATTATTCTCTTAATTTCTTAACTTTTATTACTTCATTAGATATTTTTTTTTCAAATTGAAATAGTGCTCACATGAGAAGTTTGCTGGCATGGCAACACTGGATTCAGCTCAAAGGAAGATTCTGCACTTTTACCGTACATTACAGCTTTATTTCTGTATGCAACATACTAGTAAGGAAGAATAGGTAACTTGATTGAACTCTTATCCCTGTTATTAGAATGTTTACGGTATCAATGACAAAACAGTGATGAAAGTAGACATATTATGCTTGAGAGCCAAGGGGGTAAGCAAGCATCTGGAAAGCATACCTCCTATGGGGAGATTCTGAGTCTAACAAGCCATCACCTAGCATTCCATAGACTTGCGTTCATTTTAGCGTCACTTTGACAGCGAATAACTGTACATCTGAAGCATTTCAAGACTCTATTTGTCCATTTTATTTCTAAATAAACACGACAAAATGTATAAAAGGCTCCTTTACCTTGTATCTCACGTTACAGCCCCGTAGCAGCCGTTTTTGTAAAAATAGGCTAACGATTGTGTCATAACCACACAACTAACTGTCGCACAGTAGAGAAATTACTGTATAGTCAGGAGAAGCTTGCAGGCAATCGGGGTGACATGGATATATACAGTCAAGGGAGAAGCCCATAGAGAGTCTAGGAAAAGCATCTGAACAAAATATTTGCACCTGCCCTTTTGCTAATGGACAACTCATTCTCACACTCTCCATCTCTTGGCACCGCTACTGAAGCCTTAGAACTTTCAGACCGGTTGCTCATGTCACATCTATGTCATCAAGCTCAGATTGAGGCTATGCACCAGCTGAACAGTACGCTCAGCCATCACCGGAAAAGTGCTTCTAACTGACTTCACTGGACTATGTCGAAGTCTATGGCAGAGAACCAGTCTATGCTGAGAACCAGCGGATCGGGCCAAAATAGGTCCCAGAACAAATCTCACAAATTCTGAGAGGTCCCGGGTCCTGTTTCGGCAGGATCCCCTTCTATTTAAGCACTGGTTTGCACTAATTGGGAGGACGTTAATTATGGCACGATGAGGTATAACATATTCTGTATTTGTTCATGGCCCCACAGAGCCTGCACAAAAGGAAGCAAGGTCTGTCATTATGATTCAGCAACAGACAAGCAAGTTCTTTCTTCTTTAGTACCTGAATACTTGGTCTGAACTGTACTGTATGTCCATGTTATAAGGCACAGTTATTACGGTTATTAACTTTTAATTAAAGCATTCATGGTGTTTTGTCATATTTAATAGCCTGCTTACAATGATTATATATCAAACATCTAATCAAAGCTGATTTTGTACTCTAATAGATAAAGGAGTCATACTAACATTTTACATGGTTTGAATTCCTTATATATAACTATGTAGTGTATTATTGTGTTGATGCTACATAAAGACTATGGTCATAGTCCACCCATCATATCTTCATTGCTGGACAAAAATTTAACACTGATTGACCTTATTACAATGGGCTGTGTACCTTCAGATCCCTCACCCGGTACAGCCAGAAGAGGACTGGCCACCCCCTTGAGTCTGGCCTCTCTCTAGGTTTCTTCCCAGGTCCCTCCTACTGGGGAGTTTTTCCTAGCCACTGTGCATCACTTGTGTTGCTTGCTTTTGGGGGTCTCGGGCCGGGTGTCTGTCAAAGCACTTTGTGACAACTGCTGTTGTAAAAAGGGCATTATAAATAAATCTGAATTTGATTGATTAAGCAGCCTGGATGGAACACAGCAGATGATACAACACTTATTATAACCACTAGAGAATTGAGACTTGACTTTGACTCTAGCTTAAATACTTGAGACTTGACTTGGACTCTAGCTTAAAGACTTGTGAGCATCTGTGAATAAGAGCATCACTGCCTGGAAATCATCAAAGTCCTCAGTCACACAAACAACAAACTGTTCATGCCATTGTCACATAGTAAGCGGAACCTGTGGACCAATGTACACACCAATATACTGAGGTACAGTTTCTACACATAAGTAATAAGATTACTCCATAACTAAACTGGTACACTGTGAAACTGAAACCGATTTTGGTCCATGTTCATTTCATAAAATTCTTTGCCATTCCGTGAAACTGCCACAGATTTTGAAGTTAAGATTACATGGTCATTTCAGTTTTCTGAGAGATCAGGCTGCCACGTGTATATAAAGTAATATGGTTTAACTTGCTGCTAGTTTCATAAATGTCTTACTACTTTAATAATTGTTTTAGTAACTTATTGTTTTTTATTACTACACTTATTTTGTAATTTTAATATGAGGATTGCATCACTAGGGAAGGATTCATACTTAAGCATTTCCCAGTAATAGGAACAAATGATGTAGAAGTGCAGATGGCTCATTTGTTAGCGAGGCAGATGTGCAGTGTCAAAGTCTGTATAGGTGTTGAAGGAGGGAGACCAAGGCAGATAGATGAATTCTGTAGTTTTATTGGACTCCTTCGTATGCTCGAACTTGAACACACAATGAAGAGAAAAAATAATACTTCCTGACTGGCTTAACGGGACATATACTGGAGACCAGTGGCGGGCCGTGCATTTTACACCTAGGCCTTCACTATCTTCCCAAAATGAAAACGCATTATAATAACCTCACAATGACATTCTAGGGCTATAGGTTATTGTCATTCGGCATATAATGCACCCCATATTCATAGTAAAGATAAGTTTATTCCACTCGATAAAGGTTATTTAACACGAGGCTCAAAACCTATGAGA